>APFE031688299.1:0-12585 GCA_000404065.3 Pinus taeda | reverse complement strand
TTCAAAAATCATGAGAAATTAGTCAGTTACAACTACCTCTCATGGAAATGGTCATACGTGAATGACTTACTTAACGCAGTTGAATCCCAAAATGATATCTAATATATGTGTTTTGTTTGATCTTGCTCAAAAGTGATTAAGCTTCTGCCAAGTTTGATAGTAGAAGTAGATTAAGTATTTTTCTTTAGTATATTGCGTTATTAGGTGATCTACGGTGAAATTTCTACATGGTATCAGAGCAAAGGTGATCAAAACAGTGAAAAATATACAAAGAATAGAATTTGAAGTAAAAAAAATAAAAATTATTAGACCACGAGTTTGCAGTTCAGATCTGAAAATTTTTGTACAAAATTTTCAAAAACAAATAGCAGATCTAGACTTGCGAAAAAATACCCAATTCAAAAAAACAATTGGCTGAATCAGAGTTCGGATGAGGGAGATATTGCTAATTTAAAATTAGCTCTTTTTCCATAAAAATTTGTGACAGCGAGAAAGATGAAACAGATTTGTGTGCTAGCTAAGAACATGTATGCACTTGAGGTACAAGATGCATGAAAAGCCTTGAGGAACAAGGAAGAGGTTAGATACTTGGTAGTTGAGAGGGAGAGTAAACTACCTCTCAACATGCAGTCGCAAAAGATGTCTCAGACAATTGTGGAGGAGCCACAATTGGAGAAGCAACTTCAAGAAGTTGTGGAGAAGCCACAACTAGAGAAGCTAAGAGGAGACTGAGTGGAGGCATTCACTGATATAGAGACCTCTAGTAGGGGGAAATTTCGAGCCAAGTGGGTAGATGGATCACATGCATCCATACCTCTAGGTAGGAGGTGGGACGATGTGGAGTGACAGTGCCAAGAATGCTAGAATAGCAACAAGATCATTGAGGTACCCAACCTCTTTGATTAGACCTTGCTACGGGAGCCTCGATGAGGAGTAGCAAGACTGGATGAGTGGGTAGAGACGGATGCAGATGGAGTAGCAGAGAGAGCTACAATGTAGGAGTCCCAAGACATCATAGAGCTAGAAGGATGCACCAATGCAAGAGGCACAGGAGTGTTGCACTAGTGCAGTATGACACAGAGAGGTATGCAATGGTGTGAGATGTAGGGAGTTGTTGCACCAGCACAGAGGTCAGAGAGGGAACACTTATCAGTGGCAAAGGGAGCTTCAACATCGGAGGGTGTTTCTAGCACAACAGGGAGGTCAGATGGGAGATCAGTTACTTACTTCTCAGTAACTGAGTTGCAGTGCAATAGTGGGCAGCACGATGCAACATGATGAGAGGAGATGCAGTGTCGATGCAGTGCAATAGTGGGCAGCATGATGCAACATGATGAGAGGAGATGTAGTGTGGATGCAGTGCAGGGAGATAGGACCAGTAGCAACACGAATGCAGTAGGAGGAATCATTGTGATTGATGCAGTCAGAGATCAAAGTGATAGAGGCTAGAGCAGTCAGATATTGAAGGGCATAGAGGTGCAGAGTTTTCAGTCGATAGAGGCAATAGCAGTCAGAGACTTTGGTGACAGAGGCATCATTCTTATTCAAGTTGGATATTTTTTCTGTTCCTAGAGTTGTTGGAGCAACAACACTTTACATAACTGTTGCATGTAGAACATTCCAAAGGTTCAGGATCAGGTTTGAGTTGAATGCCTTTCTTGTTGAGAGGGAGTGTTGAAAATAGCAACAAGAAATGATAAAAATAGAAATGTTAAAAATAGCATTGCTATAAATTGGATTTCAAGGTATACTCCAACTCTATTGGAAATAGAAAAAAATAGAAATGCTAAAAATAGCATTACTATATGATGAAAGGAGATTTTGGGGTAAAACCAATTTCCCCTTTCTTTACATATTTCGATCTTGGGACCTATGGGTTATGAGCCCATTACTTATCGGAAGCATTTCATAAGGCCTTAAGCCTTTAAAAACCATAGACCATTTAACTATTGGGATTTTTATTTATAACTAGGACCATACCACTTTAACGCAAATACGCAAGAAACAATGGGAAAACTCACTACCGAACCATAAGCCGGATCTCAAATATTATCCACCTGCACCTATAACTTCATCAGGTCTAGCTCATGAAACCACCTCTGCGACAGTACTCATCCATACTCCGATCACCGAAATGTCGATACCTCAGATCGCTGATCATCATATATTGCTGATATCGCTTCATCAACCCTCGGTCTATTAGCGATATTGCTATTGGCATATTGCAATCGCCCAGTGCATTGCTCGCTGTGTTTTGACTTTGTGGAAATGTGATCACCAACCAAATCTTAACTATCGATCTGGACTCGATCCGAATGTTAACGTTTGGTCACGCAATCGCTTATCCCCATACCTTAAGGTCTGTGGTCCGCCTTATTATAACAATCCACCAATGTGATTATAACAGATCTCTGTTCCAGGGACTGGATCTAGACCGTTGATCTCACAGATCTAACAGCTCCTGTGCATTCTAGTCAGTTTTCTCCTTAACTTAATCTCGCTTGCCTTTGATGGATTTTACGTTCAAAACACAGTTCCGCCACAGTCTCTGTCTATACATGACATCGCTCCATAACAGTTAAAGATAACACTACTATTCGTTTAATTGATGGATCACCATCGATCCTACAGTGATCGATGGTCGATCAAGCTTGCATCACTTAAAATTCTGACTATTTATGAAATATACGCAGTGCACATTTTCAATAGAAAGTGTAAAATTCTGTAGAATTTTTCCTATAAATTAGCTAGCTTCGATACCATATAGAACTTTTTCTACAAATCAGCTAGCTCTGATACCATGTAGAAATTTCCCACTTCTACATCAATATGGTAATGCAATGTACTAAAGAAAAACACTTGATCTACTTCTACAAACAATTTAGCAGAAGCTTAATCAAACATAAGCAACATTAATAAGAACACATATAACTGATATGGAGAAATCCATCACACATAACATAGAAGAATTTACTTGGGGAAAGCCTCAGCCTAAACCCCATCTATGTATTATCATACAAGTGGAAATATAGTCCAATTACACCAAGCCTTAGCTCAGAATCTATCCATCTCTCAATACAATCCCTCTGCTACTCATAGATAGTCAAAGGCTTCTCACAAACCTTCTCCTCTACCCTCTAAGCCTCCTATTTCTATGCACAGTTTTTCCTGGGTCCTCTAGCTGCAACTTGTGTGATTCTCACCTCACACACAACATTGACCTCTGAAATAACTGCACAAACCTGAAAGAGATAAATCCTCATCATGGATGAGCTTCCTTTATGGCAAAAATATTCATCCCACTTATAGTACATTGTCCCTTCTCTGATCTCAACTAGGCCTCTGACAGAACTGACATGCATCATTTATGCATGAGTGAATACATAGTTATCTGAAAATAATAGTTGTCACATGCATGCAAGCATCAACAAACTATATCTCATTAATTTAAGAACTAGTTAAATTAATCTAACTGAACTTGACTAAGTTAAACTAAGTCAACTGATCCTCATTATAGAAATCATCCTCAATTCCTCAATCAGTGGAGTAAATCAAGGAGACATTCCCTAATTAGTGGAGAAATAATTGCATGTTCTCACAAAGACTTCATGTTTGCTTTTCCTTAACTAATTAACTCATGGAGAATTAATTAATTAATATTTTAAACTGTTGGTAAGACCAAATTTACTTTCTATAGATAGACCAGGGACTGCTATAAATAGAAAGGGACCTATAAATGCTATTTTTAGCAGTTTCACCTCTCACCCAAGGTGGCCAAAATGCTCATTGGTCATACTACTATTTTTAGAAGTGCTATTTTTAGCAGTTCTATTTTTATCACCTCCTAAATCTAGCATTTCTTGTTGAACACTTTTCAACACAAAGCATGCTCTTATATTACACAGTATGCTTATAAATCTAGCATTTCAACCTTAGAATGAGTTCTCTCTCTATTACATTTTTCTCTCACTCTATATTACTCTATCTCTTTCTCTATTGAATGCGCAGATTCATCACATATATAAGGAAACATTGGATTGGATCACTGTGAAGGATCTGATCACATCCCTTCCTCAAATCCCTCAACTGTCCCTAATTCTCTCTACATGCATACGTATGTGGAAAATTACATTTAATTAAGTCTTATAGAGACTTAATCCATTCCATCATTTAAGCTCTATTTTAACAAAAATGTCCCTTGTGTCGCTTGATGGTCAACATCCTCTCATTCTCCACTTTCGATTCCTGTTTTGATCAAGGGGGCTCATTTTCTCTTACATTAGACTCCCGAGGCACAAAAATTTATAACCTCCTGGTCATATGCTTCTCCTTGTCCTTAGAAATTCTACCCACTTCCTTGTGGAATTGCCTTTATGATCTTCTGTGAGCTGCAACCAACCTTTGCAGTAACAGCCTTCCTTTGCTACATGATATCTCACCAAGCTTTCTCCTTTGAGCTTAATCTTTTGGCATCCTTTTGGTTCTCTCCTTTGGAAGTAGTTGAGCACACCTTGCTCTAGGCTGTTGCAGGTCTTCTCACCTCGTGATGTCGTTCTCTACACGACAATAAAGACCATAACTCTCTAGTCTCCAACAAAACTGTACCTCTTCTCCTTCTACTTGCACTCTTCTTCCTTCTCCTCGCAGGAAATATCTTTCCCTGCTCTGATACCAAATGATGAAAGGAGCTTTTGGGGTATAACCAATTTCCCCTTTCTTTTACAAATTCGATCCTACAGCCTATGGGTTATGGCCCATAAGCCTATCGGAAGCGTTCATTTGAGGCTTTACACCTTAAAAACTTGGGACCACACATATATTAGAATACACAGGAATGAAGGAAAAACCCAACCAAGCACTTAAATCGGACTTCAAATATTATAGACCCACATATATAAATATCGACAAGTCTGCACTCCATCGCTATCAGAGTTGTCCTCCATTATCTCTGATTTGCGATCAACGATTAGATCACGATCGTCCATTACATCCTCCAATCCAATGGCTATCGTCTTTACCCACTCAATCCAACTTGCACGATAAACCTCAACCGTTGATCTACTCGCCCAAGATCCAATGGTTCACAACAATTTCGGGTGAGCAACGTACATGAGGATTAACCACCCAAAAAGCGGTGATTGGATTACGATGATTGGATTTGGATCGTTGATATCACAGATCTAATGGCTCCTGTGCATTGTAGTCCATTTTCTTCTTAACTTAATATCACTTGTCTTTGATGGATTTTATGTTTAAAACACAGTTCTGCCGCAGTCTCTATCTATACACAACATCACTCCATAACAGTTAAAGATAATGCTATTATTCATTTAATTGATGGATCACCATCGATCCTACAGTGATCAATGGTCGATCAAACATGCATTACTTAACATTTTGACTATTTATGAAATACACACAATGCACATATTCAACACAAAGCACACTCTTATATTCCACAATATGATTACAAATCTAAGGCATTTCAGCCTTAGAACGAGTTCTCTCTCTATTAAATTTTGCTCACTCTGTCTCTCACTCTATATTACCCTATCTCTCCCTCTATTGAACACACAAGTTCATGATATATATATATATAAGGAAACATTAGATCAAATCACTGTGAAGGATCCAATCACATCCCTTCCTCAAATCTCTAAACTATCCCTAATTCTCTCTACATGCATACATATGTGGCAAATTACATTTAATTAAGTCTTCGAGAGACTTAATCCATTCCATCATTTAAGCTCTGTTTTAACAGAAATGTCCCCTATGTTTCTTGATGGTCCACGTCCTCTCGTTCTCCACTTTGGATTCCTATTTTGAATAATGGGGGTCAGATGCTCCTACATCACTATAAATAGCATTTCGGGATAGATTCCAATTTTAATTAGTCCCTGAATTAAAAGTGAGAATTAAAATTTGAATTTAGTCTTACTAGCTGTTTGAAAAATAATTAATTATTTCATATTTAGTTAATTAGTTGGAGAAAATCAAGCATGAAGTCTATGTGAAGACATGCAATAGTTATCCCTTTGATTGAGGAAGTTATCCCTTAATTAAGGAGATAAGGGTGAGTTGTACTTGAGTTGTAATTAGTTAGCTCAATTAACTGAGTTAAGTCCAGTTAAATTAGTTCCAAACAGTTGGAGGAACTAATTGTGAGTTCAGTTAGTTAATGCATGCATGCATTCAACTAGTATTCTCCAGAAAACTGAATATTCGCTCATAAATAACTCATGCATGTAGTTCAAACAGAGACCCAATTGAGATGAAAGGAAGGGATAGCGTACTATCAGTTGGAGGAATTTTCCTATAGAGGAAACTCATCCATGCAGAAGGAATTAGCTCCTTCAGGATTGTGCAGTTATTTCAGAGGTCAGAGTAGTGTGTGAGGGATTATTACACACAGGTGGCAGCTTGAGGACCCAAGAGAAACTGAGCAAGGAAATAGGAGGCTTGGAGGACTGAAGGGAGGCATATGTGTTATCTATTCTATCTATGAGCAGCAATGAGGGATTGTACTGAGAGCTAGATAGCTTGTGAGCTAAAGCCCTATGTAATCCTAAGATATTTCTTCTACTTGTATGATAATACAGATAGTGGGGTTTTTAGCTGAGGCTTTCCCTTGAGTATTCTTCTCTGTTTCATGTGTGTTTGAATCTTCTTCTCTATTATATGTGTTCTGTTTGATCTTGCTCAAAATCGATTAAGCTTTAGTAAAGTTTGATAGTAGAAGTAGATCAAGTATTGTTCTTTAGTATATTGCATTAACAGGTGATCTACGGTGAAATTTCTACAGGGGGGCGGTCATTCTAGTGCAGCCTTACAAGAAGGCCACCTTGGGTATCCAAGGTGCCTAAGAGGATAACTGGAAAAAGCATTGATGGCAGGTTGCAGGGAGCATCATGATGAAGCAGCAAGGATGCATGCATTGTTGTGGGGCACCTCATGGAGAAGTGAAGGGTTGGGAAGAAATTAGGGGTGTAGGGGAAGGCAGAGGGGAGAGGAGGTGGTGGAAGTGGTCTTAGATGATGATTTAGCTCATGAAAACTTTCATACACCTAGATATTTGGGAGCTCTATCCTCTTTGGAAACCATTGACATACAACTTCAAGGCATTATAGTGCTCCTAGTAGAACTTCAACAACAATGACATGATGATAGGAATGAAGTGATTTCCTTCATGAACGACATTCAGCACAACCAGTTGGGGATGCTAGACAGATTGACTTTGTCTGCAAGAGCCATAGATGCATCACTGAGATGTTGGATCATATTGAAGGCATACTTGACGATTTGGAGTTCCATGCTTACAAGGGACCTAGATCCCCTGATCCTCTTCATGTTGGGAAGGCCCAGACTCATTAGAGAAATTTTGAGCTCTAAAATGGGCCTCCTGAGCAATATTATAAAATAATAGTGGAGATAGTAAAATAAGACTAGATTACCTCATCATGTTTTGGAGGGAAAAAAGAAAAAAAACTTTTCAACTTATCTCCTTATGATTTTACTCAAATTTTGAGTGTGAGCACTCATTGCATGAAGAATTTAATTTTATATCCAAGGAGTACCCATATTGCATACTTTTTATGGATCCTACTACACGAAATATGTGAAAACATGATTGCAATCACGATTTTCCATGTATTTCACATTTTTCAAGTAGCAAGGTCCATCAAAATTATGCAACATGGGTACTCCTTCGATAAAAAACTAAATTTCCTATATAGCGTGCTGACACCTAATCTTCATGATTGGGTGAATTTATGTAAATAATTAAATTAGGAATGTGAACAGTCATCGGGAGATGAACTGAACAGTCAATCCCTATTGTATATATTAAAGACCTACCTAATGGAATAATACGAATCGGTTTTCTGCCTAATGGAGTTACTGCCTAGCCTGACATGGTATCAGAGCCAGCCCCTTTTTTAGCTATTGTGCCTTGTAACTCCCTTGTCTGCTCCTCTACTCTCCATATATTTCAGTGACTGAGTGCTGTCTGATACTGCCTGCGTTCTGCCATATTCTATTTATATTACCTGCGCTCTGCTCCATACAGGCCTGATCAAATCCAAAGAATTTTGACACAGGTCCGTTAAAATACCACTGCTGCATGGTATTACGACTCTGTCATGGTATAATGCCCGATGCTGCCATACCGCCAAGGTATTACGACTCTGCCACCCATCTTCGCATTAGAAGTTGCAGGATGTCTATGTTGATTGTTTAAGTCGTCCTCTTGACAGAAATCACCCTCCGGAGCATACAAAATTGCAACAGCCAGATCATAAAGAGCTTTCGACTACCTACACCCATACCAAAACCCCTTGTCTGCTATGTGGTGTTCCAAAGCGTCTGCCTGCGGTTTGAATCCTTGGACGGGTTCTTTTTTTTGTACATTTCTGAGCTAGTTCTTTTGGAATGTAGAGGCAGTTTTTCAGTTTTGATGACTGTTACTGCGTTTTTGTGAGAAGATGGAACGCTAGAACGTTGTCTTGTTTTTTTAATAGTTGAACGATTGGCTCGGATTCATTGTTGTTACTGCGTTTTTTCTGAGAAAATGGAACGCTATCATGTTTTGTTAATAGACCTGATATACGTATGTGTGGTGATGTTTTGTTAATGGATTTGCATGGTTATTATGGTCATAATACCTTTGATGTGTGGACACTAATATGAACCATTAAGTATTTTATACCTTTGTAATGTTCCTGATGCGTGGACATGGAGAGTGACGAATGTTTGAAGTAGACATGGAGACTGACGCATTGACATGGTAGTATGAGTGTTTGAATGATGTTAAAATATAATGCATTAAAATGTTATATGCAGTAAAGATTTTTAGGATAGCGAGGCATATTGTTTGTATTATTTGAGAATACATACATATGTATTATACCATAGTGTCGTTTTCATAAAACTGTTTTCAAAGTGACTAACATACTTAACGCTCCTGCGTTTGACTGTGTTTAATATATTGTTTGAGGCCAGAATACATTTTGATATTAGAATCAATTTTCTTTTAGCAGCAGAAATATTTTTACAGCTCTTGGATTTTACAATGCATTCAATCATATCTATGGTGGGAATAGTTCTCACTGGAAAAGAGAACTATCCTGAATGGTCCCAGATGATAAAACACACCCTCATTTTCAATGAGTTGTGGAAAGGAGTGTGTGTCGAAGAAGGAGACAATGACCTAGTACAGCCTACCTCAGAGAAAGAGCTCGTCATTTGGGAAAACAAGAACAACAAAGCTTATGCATTAATCGCAACATCTATAAATGAAGAGGTGAGTCACCATATTTCTTCATATTCAATTGCCTTTGAAGCCTTACAAAAGCTTAAAGAACTCTATGACTCACATTCTGCACTTGAAGGGTCCAACTCATGATTAAACTCTTCACTCTTGAACTACAAAATAATGATCCTCTTGCTCTTGCATCTAAAGTAAAGTCTATAATGCATGATATCAAATATACTAAGGTTGAATTGGATATTCCTCTTATCGCTTTTCTCAAGGCACTTTATCCTACTTACTCCAATTATCTCGAGTCATTGCAAGCAAATGGAAATCTCAAAGATATAACCTTTGACTCTCTTGTGAAAAATTTTGCTGAAAGAGAGAAAGCTTTTGGAAAGAAGGCAACCCCTGAATCTTCTAAAGAGACTGTGTGCCTTGCTCATAAAGAAAAGCACCCTGCTCAAGATTCTACAAGAGGAAGAGGTGGACGAAGAGAAAGAGGAAGATATTTTAGAGGCAGGGGGCAGACATTCTCAAGGAGAAAAGTTAGATTTTCACTGCATTCACTGCAAAAGAAATGGATCACATGATGCCTCTACATGCAAGCTACAATGGGACAAAATTGAGCAGAGAAGAAACCAACAGAAAGGTAAAACTGATGATACAGACAAAGGTAAAGCACCTGAATCCGCTCACTATGTTGAGGCACAATGTAACATTTGAGTAAATGAAGATTTGTTTAATACTTCACTTGCTTCCTGGAAAAATGATTGGCTGCTTGATTCAGGAGCAACCTGTCACATGACTCATAGAAAATATTTTTTTGAAGATTTAACTGACAATGTTGATGGAGTAGTATACTTTGCAGATCAGTCAAAAATCAAGCCATCAGGGCATGGCACAATCAGGCTTAAACTGCCTGGTCTCTCAGACTTTCTTCTCATGTTTTATATCTCCCACGACTAAGGAGAAACTTGTTGTCCTTGGTCCACATTCGCCAGCAAGGACACTCCATTCATATGTTTGATGGCAAGATTGAGGTGAGAAAAGCATCAAACCACTCACTTGTCATGACGGGGATAGAAGAAGAAAGGCTTCTCAAGCTGCAGGGTATCGCTGATCGTGCACAATATTTCTCATACAATTCTCATTATGAAGAAGGTACATTTCCATCAAGTTTATTATGGCATGCTAGATTTGGACACTTGAACTATGACAGCCTCCGCTTATTGAAGAAAAATGGTGTTACTGGTTTGCCTACAATTCTTAGGAAACTTAAGCAATGTGATGCTTCCATTCTAGGAAAGCATAGCAAACAATCTTTTCATGATTCACATTCCAGAGCACATAGAAAACTTGAACTCATTCATTCAGATTTATGTGGTCCAATCTATGTTCCTTCTACAAATGGAAATAAATATATGATGACATTTATTGATGACTACACTAGAATGTGTTGGGTTTATTTATTGAAGAACAAATCTGATGCTTTTCAAACATTCAAGAATTTTCATACATGGCTTGAAAATGATGCACAATCTCATATTGGGTCTATTCGCACTGATAATGAAAAAGAATACACTTCAAATGAATTTGAAAACTATCTTCGCCAACATGGAATCAAACATCAAACAATTGTGCTTTATAATCCCCAACAGAATGGTGTAGCTGAAAGAATGAATAGGACAATCTTAAATATGGTGCGCTCCATGCTGTTTTTCAAAAATGTAAAATGATGTTTTGGGTTGATGCTGTTCTATGTGCTATATATGTAAAGAATAGATGTCCATCTAATGTTATTAGAAACAAGACTCCTTATGAATTGTGGTATGGCATGTTCCTTCGGTAAAGCATCTCAGGGTCTTTGGTTCCACCTGTTATGCTTTGATACCAAAGGTACATAGAAACAAACTTGGTGCAGAAGTCGTAAGTGTATTTTTCTGGGGTATTCAAACACCTCCAAAGCATACTGTCTCTATGATGAAGTCAATAAAAATTTTGTTGTATCTAGAGATGTAATTTTCTTGAATCATCCAAAACTGACAATGTTGTTGAGCAGCAACTTGATCGCTTGGATGGATTCGCAAATGCAAAATCATTTCAAGGATTTGATAATCAGATTCCACATCTTGAAGGGGGGATTCCTATACTGGATCAACATGTGGAATCTTCTTCTGAAGAACACTATCCCCTGCATGAAGCTCCAACAACGGATGATGCTTTAAGTGATGTAATTGATAGAATTGGGAGACTCAATCTTGATTCAGTCCCAACTCAATCAACAGAGCAGCCTGGACCATCTCAAAAAGGTCCCCCAAAGTGTCTAACAAAGACAATTGAAAGTGTTCATCCTGATGAATTTGGAAAGATAGGAACTAGAAATTCAAATGGACAAAATGGAGGTGATGTAGATGACTCTAATTCACCTGTTGATATGGATGTTTCTTATGATTGTGAATTGAACTTGTCTACAGATTTTGAACCAACTTCCTCTAAAGAAGCTGCTTCTCATGATGAATGGAAAGAAGCGATGCAAAAGGAGTATGATGCCTTGATAAGGAATGGCACTTGGAAGCTGGTTGATCCTCCATTGGGAACAAATCATTTGGCTGCAAGTGGGTCTACAAGAACAAGTATAAAGGTGATGGCTCACTTGACAAGCACAAAGCTAGGCTTGTGGCAAAAGGTTTTGCATAGAAGGAAGGGGTCGATTATGAGGAGACTTTTTCTCCCACGACAAAATGGGCACCATCTGGACACTCTTTGCCCTAGTCGCTTAGAATGGTTGGAAAGTTCATCAAATGGATGTAAAAATTGCTTTCTTGAATTGAGATCTAAAAGATAATTTTTTTATGTCCTCGCCTAAAGGATTTGCTATGAAAGGACATGAACATAAAGTATGCAAACTTGTGAAGTTCCTGTATGGCCTCAAACAAGCACCGCGAGCCTGGTATGAAAAACTAACTAAGCATCTTCTGAAACTCAATTTCAATCATTTTGATCTCGATGATGCAACTTTATTTGTCAAGAAAGCTGGAAAAACAATCATATATATTGTGGTATATGTAGATGATCTTATAATGACAGGGAACAATGAAAGCTACATAGCATCCATAAAGAAGGAGTTGGGGAAAATTTTTGAAATGGCTGATTTGGGCTATGTTCATTACTATCTTGGCATTGAAGTAACCCAACATCCAAAGTCCATATTTCTTTCTCAAAAGAAATACATTGGAGATTTGTTGAACAAGTTTGGCATGACAGAGTGCAATCCTCTTACTACTCCAATGGAACAAAACTTAAAGCTCACATCTATTGAAGGAAAGGAATTT
>APFE031688296.1:0-11103 GCA_000404065.3 Pinus taeda | reverse complement strand
GAGGACAGGAGCGACACTTCTCCCACGGCAAAATAGCGTTGGATCCCAGGTTGGTCTCCCTGATCGACTTCTAAATTTTATAGTTAGGAACTTGCATGCAGCGTGATTGATTGTTGCTAGACCCCTGTGGGGCTAGTGGGATCCACCTCTGTCCGCAGAGGGGATTTACCTCCGCAACAAATTGGCGACTCCGCTGGGGACGTTGTCTATTGTTGTTTGTGTTATATTGTCTGATTTGTAAATCGTGGACGGAGCCTGAAGAGCGGCCAGGCAGCCTTCGAAACACTTCCACTATGCGGAAGTGAAGTAGATCAACGCCACTTCAGTCCATCTCCGGGTTGATTTACAAACTGGACGGTATTGATCTTGCTTTGCATGTCATTTTGCTGTCATTTTCTTGTCTGAACAATTTCTTTGCTTGGAGTTCTTGCTATCTTTCACTCACTGGCTCTGTCTAGTTCTTTTTCTTTTTTTTTTGCCTGGCAAGTTCCCGCCAGCGCGGTTTTTCTCTGAACAGTCGCGCTGCTGGGCGCGATCTGCTTTCGGACAACTCGCGCTACACTCTGTTTAGCGCGGGTTGCAGGGTTACACTCACGCCTCTGATTTTTTTGCCTGGCAAATTCCCGCCAACGCGTTTTTTCTCTGAACAGTCGCGCTACTGGGCGCGATTTGCTTTCGGACAACTCGCGCTACACTCTGTTTAGCGCGAGTTGCAGGCTCACAGTCGCGCTGCACTGGTTAGATCTGTTTATAAGCTTGTTTGTCAGTCTCTGATGCTTGGGTCTGGTTTTTTGCCCTGTATATGCCTTCTGGGAGTCTGTTAGATTGATAACTGGCTGGTGGTGTCTCGTCCTTCGGTTGTTTGCCATTGCTTTCTGATTTCACATTTTGTTTTTGTGTGTTATCAAACCTCCCGTGGGATTGACGATTTATATACCCAATTCTTTTATCATCAGACTTTTATATTCTCCTAGTGGTCATATCAGTTTTTTGCACTTCATGTTGCAAATATCTCACTTGTAGCTCACTTATTTTTCCTTGATTTCGTGATAACTTAGCTTACGTAGTTACATGAAAATCTTGTTTTTCTTTTGCTTTGTTGGGTTGTTGTGTTTTGTTTCAAAAACTGGCCATTAGATTCTTTAAAAGCAATTATCTGATAGTGAACATCTCTTGAACACTTTAAGTGCATCATCATTTTTTTTAAAAAGGAAAAAGAAAAAGTTTTTGTTTTTTTTTTTATCATTTAGGCATGTTATGGTAGTTTTTCGCTTTAAAATAGAAGAAAAAGAAAAAGTTTTTCCTTCCTTATTAATTAGCTGCATTAGAATTTTTGGACATCGTTTTGTTCACATGAACCTCTTAACTCTCCTGTAGCTAGATTTCATCAAAACAAAATGAACACAGTTCTTGCATGTAGTTGCATTTAGCATTTTTCGAGAGATTACATTCGCTAAAGCCAGAAACTGAAACTTAATTAAAGATCAACAATAAAATTTATTCAATGAACCTAACAACGCATTGGAATATAACGCTCATACTTTAGAGGTCTAGGCTAGAGACGTGTTCCGGCGTCGTTAAGCCTGGTGGTTTATCGTCGAGTGGTTGGGTGATTCCTCCACGGTGAAACGATAGGTACCAGTACAGACTGTGCTCCCACGTACCGTCGCGTATATTTTGGGAGACCCTATAGGATTACAACCTTTGATCCATAGGAAGCCGAGTCTGCCGCCCTACGGACCGTAATGCACTGAACACAGCATTCGGGAAGATTGACTGCAGTACGGGAAGTCCTTGGTGATCTTTCGATCGCTGAGGTGTATAAGCGGTTTTATGGTTCGTTTGGCACACCTTCTTACCTAGATTTCCAGAGTAGTAAGCTTTTGATCCTTTTCAGACTGTGTAACAGAAAAGGTGTAAGCAAGCAGCTTGTCACTTCGTGCTCGAAAAACATTCGAAGGAGACTAGAGTCAGCTTTTCGTCCTTTTCTCGACTCTCTAAATATGAAAAGGTCAAATTAAAATGTCTTAATAATTTATCTGGCCACGATCGCATAACCCGATTAATTTTTGTTTGCATTAGTCTGGAGAGAAATTTGGTTTGTTTGCGTTTCCTTGGGATTTCGTGGATTTTCACCCTGGCGGAACTACCCACTTCGCCTTCTGAGGGTCCGGTTGTAAGTCAAATTCTTCCTATTGTTCCAAGCATACAACCGATCAGCTCTCGCGCCCCAGGCGACAGGGATTATCAGTTTTATACCAACCCCATTTGGGAACCTTCTCAGAAAAGTACCCCTTTTTGGGAATATACTTCTCCTCGGAAACCTTTTCCTCCCGACATGGACAACCCATCGCCTACTACTACTGACGATTCCGGCATGCCAGGGGACGAAATCCCTAGCACGATGGACTCTACATACACTAGTAGGAACACTTCTGCCGGGGGACTGCCTCTTGTTTATAACACATTGCGTGATTTTATATCGACCCCTTTCCCGACCTCTATTTGGTCACCACCCGTTTTTTCCAACACGGAGCCATCGACCCTACCACCTCATAGTACCACTACTATTTCAGTGACAACCCCTCCGCTTATATCTGTAGCTTCCTCAATGCCTGATATTAGCCGACCTTCGTCCTCTTTATTTGCGGGCTTTGCTCCTACATCTAATGCATCGCTTGGGGGGCAGTATGATCAGTATCTACCACCTTTCGGTCCTGAGATAGGTCAGCTATCCGTCGGAGAAATTTCGGTCCCGCTATCTATAGATTGGGGTTCCACCTCTTACCATGGTGGTCAAGCGTCGTACGCTCAACCTGAGATACCAAACCAGCAATATTCACAAGGACAATCCTTCCAAGGAAATCCTTTTGCTCCTAGTGGCACCTCTTTCATTCCTCATACTCAACCTATTGGCAACCCAGGTCACTCTTCTATTCCACAAGCTCAACCTGGGCTCCAGCAAGGATCACCTACTGGACAAACTGGTCCGTCGTTCGTTAATCCGAATCAACCTAACGTCCAGTATACCCAAGTTTATGGGCAAGCTGCCCAACCGTTTGGTCAGTCGACTGCCCAAAACACTCAATTCTCGGGACAGGCGGGCCAGCCTCAGCATCAGCAGGCAGGCCAGCCTCAGCCTCAGTATCAGCAGGCAGGCCAGCCTCAGCCTCAGCAGACAGGCCAGCCTCAGTATCAGCAGGCAGGCCAGCCTCAGTATCAGCAGGCAGGCCAGCCTCAGAGCCTCAGTATCAGCAGGCAGGCTAGCCTCAGTATCAGCAGGCAGGCCAGCCTCAGTATCCGCAGGCCGGCCAACCCCAATATCAACAAGGTTACCCTGCTACTGGCACTGCTCAAATGACGGGTGGCGGTCAACCCCAAATCCCTCCACCTTATGGTTATCAACAACCTCAAGGGCAACCTTTGTTTACCCCCTATCAGAATTATCAAACACCATACGGTGCTTCTACAGCTTCGTTTGGTAATCCGTATGCTGGGGGGCAGAACATCAATCCCTACGGCCAACCCTTGGGGGCAAATCCATTAGGGCAAGGCCCGTGAGGACCACCACCACCTGGTTGGAACCCGGGTGCCCCGGCGTTCCAACAAACTCACATGCCATTTAATCCTCAGTTACCATTCTTAGCAACCTTAGAATTGCCGGATGTGTCCAAATTGACCAATGATCCTATTCTTCATAATCCTTATTGGCCTCCGGTTCCTACCAAGATTCCTGGTGATTGCCCGAAATTCAATGGCAAAGCAAATGAGGATCCGCAAGCTCATGTCATGACGTATCATTTATGGTGCTCATCTAATTCATGGCTTGATGATTCGATTCGACTTCGCCTTTTTCAAAGGACACTCACCGGCTCTGCCGCTAAGTGGTATATTGAGCTAAATCGTGGATCCTTTCAGGATTTCAACTCCATGGCTATGGCATTCCTTACGCATTTTCAATTACCCATTCGTTATGAAACGGGCACGCACCTCCTTACGTCTTTACGACAGTCAACTGCTACGCACATCTCTGATCATATCCATGAATGGCGACGGCGTCGGCGTATGATTAAATTCTCGATTCCCGACCAGCTTCTCACTGATTGGTTCACGACCTCATTCGTGCCTCCGATAGCTCGGGACATCGCAATGGGAGCATGCGTTACTGAAGAGCAAGTTATTGCGCGCGCTCAATACCTTGACTTAGTTTATTCTCAGTCAGGTACACTATATGATTATTTGCCTGGTGCCCCTAGACCTGGAACATCCAAATCCCCGCCAACACCTACGGTTGACGGCATTATCGGGTCTGTGAGTTCATCCTCCAAAAAGAATTCTGCAAACCCTGGGAAGTAAACATCTCATCCCCCTAATGAAAATGCTTCCCAGGTTACCCCCACTCCTAAATCTACTTCCGAGGTTAATGCCGTTCAGCCGACCAAGACTGACAAAACCTCCAAATCAAGGAAGAAAGAGAAAGGAAAAAATAAATCGGAACAACCTAAGCAAGAACAACCTCAACCTCAATCTGAGGAGAATGCCAAACGCAAACCTAAGCTTCCTTGTTTCATTTGTGACGAGGATCACTACACCAAAGACTGCCCCCGGCGGTCTGAAGTTAGTCGTCTTTTGAAAGGCGCCTCTGGGGTTCCTGCAGTTCTTAAGGAACCTTTTCCTTCACAGCAGACCCAAATGGTCGCTGACCCCTCTCAACCTCCCTCTTCCTTCGGTTCCCAAGTGTTTATGGCAGGTACGATCCCTATTAACATCAGTACTCGAACAAAAGAATATCCCTCTGCCGGCAAGGAGCCCGAGGTCACCCCTAGTGCTCCTCCTTTCAATTCAAGCCCTCTCCACATCGAGAGACCTAGTGCTGAAGTGCCTGTTCGACCCCCTCCAAAAGGGGTACTCCGGAAATCTTCTTACAACCCAAACGCTCGTGCTGCTCAGCACTATAATATCGTTGAGGATTTAGCCCAGACTCCGTCGGCTATGTCCGCTTTAGAAGTTCTCCAAAGTTGCCCCTCTCAGAGGAAGTCCTCTCCATCCGCCATTGGCGGCATAGATCCAGCAGATTCGGAATTGATTACGTTCGATTTAAACCACCATACTCAGAGACTGCCTCCCCAAATTACCTTTCTCATACAGGTAGTTATCGATAAGAAAACTATTCATCGCACAGTCATTGACGAAGGTGCCTCTACTTGCATCATGTCTGTGGCCTGTTGGAAAGCTATTGGTTCTCCCACATTGAGTCAGTCTCCTACAACCTTGGAAGCCTTCGATGGCAAGGCCTCACGTCCTTATGGTATTCTCCCCCGATTATCCATTTCTTTGGAAGGTAAAACAGTCGAGATGGAAGTTGAAGTCGTAGACGCTACCTTAACGTACAACCTCCTTCTCGGACGCAGTTGGATTTACGCGATGCAAGCCGTAGCTTCATCCTATTTCCGTATCATCCGTTTCCCTCACCAAGGGAAAATTATTACGGTCGACCAGCTGAACTTTTTCGCTTCCTCTTCAGAAGGAACCATCCCCTTTGTGGAACATACCACGAAGTCAATTGAGAACCTCGGTCACGAACTTTTTAAAGATCCCGCCCTTATGGGTGTTTTCCCAGCCTCACCTCCCAATGTCGCTTCCGTCAATATGATCTCCACTTGTCTCGATCCATGGATTGTTCCCCCCACCAACCAAGTAGATTCATGGGGCGACAAAATGCCGTTGAGTCCCGCCGAATTCAACTATGTTGAAATCATCGCTGCTTCGGCTCCTGAACTTGCTCTTTCGAGCAAGATTTTTCATACACTGGTTCCATCTCTAGGGATTGTAGTTCCAAATTCTTCGGATCCTTTACACCAGATATTCTCTTCCGATGAAGCAATTATAGAGACCATGTCTCTCGAGGAACCTCCTTGGCACCATATCCATCATCGTTCCTCGTTGCTCCTCTTCCCCCAAAAGGAGCCAACTGTAGTTCAGAGGTTTGCCTCTTGTTCCCCGTTCCGATCCCTTCAGTCCCCTGTTCATGTTTATCACTCATCTTCTGAAGGTAATCTGGCAAAAATCACGCAAACCCAACCCATTGACATCTCTATCAAGCCTAGGATTGTCGAACATGTCCATATCGGAGTCACTTGTACTCCGGAGGAGATTCAAATTTACTCGAAACTTTTTCGCGAATTTCGCGATGTTTTTGCTTGGTCTTACGAAGAAATGCCCGGCATCGACCCTAACATCGTGGTGCATGAAATCATTACGTATCCCGGTGCTAAGCCCGTTCGACAACGTTTACGTCAAGTACACCCTCGAAAGGCTACAGCGATCAAAGCCGAGGTGGAAAAACTCCTTAAAGCTGGTTTCATCTACCCTATACCACTCACAGATTGGGTTTCCAATATTGTACCTGTTACTGAAAAACAGGGAACTATCCGTGTCTGTGTTGATTACCGCGATATCAATCGGGCTTGTCCAAAAGACAATTTCCCCACACCTTTCATTGATCAGATTATCGACGAATGTGCGGGTAGCGAAATGTACTCTTTTATGGACGGTTTTTCTGGTTACAACCAGATCAATATCGCTCCTGCAGATCAACAAAAAACTGCTTTTATCTGTCCATGGGGTACCTTTGCTTATAAGAAACTCCCTTTCGGCCTTAAAAATGTCGGAGCTACATTCCAACGTGCAATGTCTTACGCTTTTCATGACATTCAACACATTGTCCAACCTTACCTGGACGATCTTCCAGCTCACTCAGCTAAGCGTAAAGACCACCCTGCTCATCTTCGTGAAATCTTTCTTCGCTGTCGCCACTACAACATCAGGCTTAATCCTCATAAATGTGTCTTCTGCGTAGAAATGGGTCGACTCCTCGGATTTGTCGTCTCCCAAGAGGGAATCCGTCTGGATACCCTCAAAGTCGAAGCTATTGTGAATCTCCCTTCCCCTATTTCCTTATGCCAACTGCAAAGTCTGCAGGGTAAAGCGAATTTTTTACGTCGTTTTATCCCAAACTACGCCGAAGTAGCTAAAGGCTTTACGCGGCTACTTAAAAAGGATGTCCCTTTTCACTGGGATGCGGTGGCTCAAGAATCTTTTGAGCATATCAAGGATCTCCTTGTCTCTACTCCATTACTTCGGCCTCCAAATTATCATCGTGATTACATCCTATATTTAGCCGCTGCCGATACCACTATTGGTATGGTTCTTGTCCAAACTGACGACGATGACACTAAGCATGTCATTTATTATCTCAGTAAAAACCTCCTTGACACAGAAACTCGATATGCCCATGTCGAAAAGTTGGCATTAGCTACTGTTTGTGCGGTCCAACGTTTTCGTCACTATATCCTACTACGCAGTACTACAGTGATTTCTGATTGCAACCCCATGACCTATATCTTGTCACGCCAGTTGCTAGGGGGCAAATATTCTAAATGGATTGTCATCTTGCAAGAATTCGACTTAGAGTTTACTTTCGCCAAGTCTAAGAAATCACTGGTTTTTGCTGAATTAATTTGCTCTCTACCATCTTCTACTTCACCGTCTCATACTGAAAATCACATTCCAGATGAGACCCTGTTTCTAATCAGCACCCTTGACCCATGGTATGGTGACATTATCACGTATCTGCAAACGTCCTTCTTTCGCCCGGGCACTCCAAAAGACACTCGACGAAGGATTCGTCACCAATCCCAACCATATCGGATCATTGGGGATACTTTGTATCGCCTAGGCACCGACTCTGTTCTCCGCCATTGCCTTACTCACGAAGAAGCTGAGAAAGTTCTCAATGACTGCCACTCAGGTGCTTGTGGCGGTCATATGTCTGGCTATGCAACTGCTCAGAAAATTCTTCGCGCTAGGTACTTTTGGCCTTCTATCTTCAAAGATTGCATTCTTGCAGTCCGTTCCTGTCACGAGTGCCAAATTTTCCAACGAAAGATGCGGGCACCCGCTGCTCCTTTGCACCCCGTTGTTACCGCCGACCCTTTTGCCAAATGGGGCATTGATTATGTTACCTGTAACCCTCGCTCGGCCGGGGGGCATGGGTACATTATCGTCGCCGTGGATTATTTTACGAAGTGGGCCGAGGCGATGCCTACACTCAATGAGGACGGTCACACAGCGGCGCAATTCTTGTTTAATCATGTTATCTCGCGATTCGAAGTCCCTCAAGCCATCGTCACTGACCACGGAAAGCATTTCCGAAACCATATGATGACAGAACTGACAACCCAACTGGGCTTAAAGCACGATAGTTCTACCCCATACTATCCTCAATCCAATGGCCAAGTTGAAGCAATCAACAAGGTTTTGATTACTATGCTTCAGCGCACCGTTGGCATACACAAGTCCAACTAGCATTTAATGTTGTTCCCTGCTCTGTGGGCTTACCGAACCTCCGTGAAGGATGCCACTGGTTTCACTCCTTTTCAACTAGTCTACGGACTAGAGGCTACTCTTCCGATCGAATGTGAGATCCCTTCATTAAAATTAGCCATCGAGCTGCTTCCTAACACTAACCCATTAGAAGAACGCCTCCTTTATTTGGAGCGTCTGGATGAAACTCGTCGCCTGGCTAATCTGGCCATCGAAACACAAAAGAGGTGGGTCAAATCTCACTTTGACCAGAATGTTCATCCACGTTCCTTTAATGAAGGAGACTTAGTTCTCCTATATGATCAGGCAAATTAAAATTTAGGACCAGGAAAACTCGAATCCATGTGGTTAGGCCCTTATATTGTCAAGAAAGTCTTGGACAAAGGGGCCTATGAGTTAATAGATTATGAAGGAAATCCTCTTGCGCAGCCTCGTAATGGGCTGTATTTGAAAAAGTAATATGCGTGATGCTCATACGCTTCTTGTTGTATATACATGTATTTTACCATTGTCTAAATTTTGTAGAAACTTTATCGTAGCCTATTGTTTATTGTGTCCTTCGCTTCTTGATCAAATGTCTAGTGCGCCTTATATTGGTTTCGCTGATGGTGCCTGTCGCAGCACTCGTAACTTATCCTCTGCGGCATGGGTGATCTACGATCATCATGGTAAACTGGTAGATCTTCAGGGTGTCTGTTTGGGTCATACCACGAATAATGTTGCCGAATATTGCGCCGTGATTGAACTACTTACTGAAGCAATTAATCTTGGCATTCGGACATTAGTGGTAAAGCTGGATTCTCAGCTTGTCGTCCACCAGCTCAATAGGCGTTATTCCGTCAGAAACCATCATATTTTAAGGTTGTATTTGCGTGTAAAATTGTTAGAAAGGAATTTTGAATTTATTACATATCAACACATTCCACAACAATTGAACGTAGTATCTGATGCATTGGCTAATCGTGTATTAGACAGACATTTGAGAAATTTGTAAATAACACAAGACACAAGAAACCTAATGGTCCGCTTTCAGCTCTTTTCCTAACCTTTTAAAGCGGAAAAGATTGCCGAGTTGTCCCTCTTGGCTCGTTAAACAGTTACCAAGGGGCGGTCGTTTTAAGATTCTTTTATCGACTGTTTAAACACTAAAAGATTACCGGGTTTTTGTCGTTTCAAACTCGTTAATGGTCGCGAAACAATGTGATTTTGATCCCTTTTTTACTTTTTCAGATCAAAGTCACTACTCATGAAAAGTACTCCTCGGTCGTAATGATCGGGCGGTTCTTTCGGGTATCATTTTACACTTTTTCGGACCCGAGAGACACAACTCTACGAAAAAGGACCTTTGGAGTTTTTCTTTTCCGTGTCTTTTTCAAACTCTCTAAACATGAAAAAGACTCTGAGTTTTACCTATGTCAGACTCGTTAAACCCTGACGACATTGGACTCGTCCTTATGATGAGACTTGAGCTTCTCCTCCCTAGGGCTCGTTAAAATTTTACTAGGTTGGATTCGACCGAAGGTCGAACTTATACTACAAGCAAATGATATCCCCATCAAGCTTGTTAAAAATGATTGGGGTACTCGCCAGAAATGGCGGGGGAAAAAGAAATTTTTGGAACCGTAATTACAGTCGTGTCGGCAGTATGTCCGCTCTTGAACATGGCACTCCTTTGCTTTCGCGTCAGGGTGGGGATATCTGATTTGGCCTTTCACTTGCCTCTGTGGGTTTGGGTGATCCTATTTGACCTCTCATCTGCTCACTACCTCATCATCGTGACCTCTGATCTAGTGATGTCAAATACTGCCAACTTCACTGTCGTGCCGTCAATATGTTCAAGAGAAGTTGACCTCTGCAAGAAACCGCCTCCACTTGATAGTTCATAAATCTCATTTCACAAACATTGTATCTTCCCGTCTCGCATCGATGATGTGGGAGACATTATGGCCCACCTTCGACAAAGATCACTTCCTGTCGACTTTAGCTCATTATCCAGGAAAGTGGCCTAGAGAGTCCCTTCCGGTACCTTGGAGGCTGCATGCCTCAATGGCAAGTTCTTCGTATTCGACGCGAGGTTTTCATCATTGGCCTCCGATCGGATGACTCTGCGGGTGTTCGATGTCGGCTCATGCATTCACACGCCGTAGACTGTACCTGTAGTACCTTGAGGACCATTGTCATTATTGGTGGTACCTCCCGCATCTGTTAACAGTTTTCATTATTGACTGGTAATCAGACGATGTCCATGCATGTTCGACTTCAGCCTACATGTTCACATGCTTGGACTTGTACTTGTGTTCGGGTCGAGGTGGAGCGCAAGACCCTGGATTGTGTCTATTATAATCCAGGCGTGATTTTGATACATGACTCTTTCACTGGATGGCTGCGACCATACCTGAGTCTATTTATCGATCCCAACTAGATGGCTGCGTCCATACTACGGATCTTGATTATTACATACTCTGTCAATGGATGGCTACGCCCATACCACATATATCATGTATTTGAACTATCATACTGTATCTCTCCATGCAGATTCTCGGTGGCAGTTGGATATGATCTTGTAAAGCACTTCACCTCTCTCTCTCTCGAGGCTCATGCTTTAGGGGGCATCTGTTACGCAGTAATTTGTCACCGTTGGTCACCGTCCTTGTTACCCCACTGTCACACACTGGAGGACACTTTTACGGACCTGTGACCAGTGACATAACTTGAAAA
>APFE031688292.1:105594-116975 GCA_000404065.3 Pinus taeda | reverse complement strand
GTTTTTCGGTCCATGGTATTGGATGCTTCGGCATGTATAAATATGTATTGTAACATTGAAAGGAACATAATGAAAAATCAAGCTGGTAGTCCCAGTTTTAGGATCCAGTGGCAAATCTCTGTGTATATGTGTTTTATATGTTATGCTCTCGCATTTTTATTTTCCCTGTGATTTAGAATTCGTATGCAGGTAATTTCCGTACGGGGTTAAAACCTACATCTACAACACAGAAGTCCTTAAACTCTTAAGAGACATACACTCCACCATTGTCGCTTCGCAAGGCCCTGATCTTCTTTCCTAATTCTTTCTCAACCAGGGCTTTGGACTCACAAAACCTTGCGAAGGTTTGATCCTTCTTCTACATGAAATAGATCTAGCATTTATGAGAAAAAATCATCAATGAAAATCACATAATACCTATGTTTAGCGGTGGAGGCTGTCGAGAATGGTCCACACACATCTGTATGAACTCGCTCCAAGATTGCTTTAGCTCAATTGTCTCGGTCATGAATAGAATATTTTGCATACTTACCCAAGGTACAACCTTTACATGTGTCCACTTGCTCAAGTTTACCTTTGGGATGTCTGGTAGAAATTTACTGCATTATCTTCAAGGCCCCATGATGCAAGTGGCCCAACCTTCTATGCCATAATTCACCAATATCTTGGCTTTGCACCAATTTTTCTTTGGAACTCAATGCAGCACAATCATCTACTTCCAACTTGTAGAGATTCTTCACTCGAATCCTAATCCTCTTGGTCTGACCCATGGCTCTGTGTCTCAGGAACGCCTTTCCTTTATTGATGACTGCATCATAGCCTTTGTCTTGTAACATCGCGATCGATACCAAGTTTTTCTTCAATCTAGGCACATACTTTACATCAATCAGGGTGAGAGGAGCTCCATGCTCCCTCTGAAACACGACCGTACCTTCACCTGAAACACAGGAATTTCCATCATCGGCCATCTCGATGCACATCTGGAGGTCTTTCTCCCCAAAGGTACTAAATAAACTCTTATCGTTGGTCATGTGGAATGAGGCTCCACTAGCCAGGTACCAAACACAACCCACCATCGATGAAATCGTGCATGCGATGAGGGTAAAATATAATTCAAATTGTGAGGCCAATGTCTCACCATCTGATCCTTTCAAGGATCCCTTCTTGGATTTCTTTAATGGACAATTAGTTGCATAATGGCCCACCTCATGATAATTAAAGCATCTCACTTTATATTTGTCAATCTTCTTCCCACCATGGGAATAATTCAATTTGGAATGGGAAGCCTTCCCTTTCCCTTTCTGCGCCTTACTTGCGAAGGCTAGATTTTCTTCATCATCATGCTTAGATGAAGAACCATCTCTGGTGCTTCTCCTGATCTCCTCCTGCATCAAAATCGACCACAGTCATTCCCAATCTGGCAGTTCCTCTCTTCCTTCCATTCACTGAGTCCTGGTAGCTATGCTAGCTCTTAGGAAGACAGAGGAGAGAAAGACTCACCATATCATCAGCAGATGTTGTGATTCCTACACTTCCAAGCTCATCTTTGTAGGTTGTGAGCTTGTTCAGATATGTAGATATCGTGTCGCCCTTTTCACACTTGATTTTCCAAAGCTTGTCCTTCAATGCCAGTTTCCTCTGGTTGCTGATGTTCTGATATAGGTCCTTCAATGTCTCCCACATTGGAAATGGAGTCTCCTTCCCATGGAGACTTGAGACAATATGGCCTAGAACTCCCTCCAGAAGAATCCTCCTCGCTCTCACCACACATTTCTTCCATTCCGCTAATTCTTGGGCATTAGTTGTTTCTAGCTTGGGGACTTCTTGATCAATGAAGTCCTTCAAACCATTTTCCTCTAATACCACTTCCATGCGATCCTTCCATGCTATGTAATTCGAGCTACCATCCAGGGCATACTCGAGTCTCAAGCCATTGAATGCCATTGGTGAACTTTGAGATGTGATAGGAAATCGATTTTGTACCTACAATCAAGAACTTCAAACTTCGAACTTCTCCCTTGTTTGTCTATTATTCTTCGCTTTTATCACCTTTATTCTGATACCATGAAGAAATTCTCATTGTAGATTAAACTGATTATGCAATGTACTAAAGAAAAATACTCAATCTACTTCTACAATCAAACTTGCGGAATCTTAATCCATTTTGAGCAAGATCAAACAGAACATAACAGAGAAGAAAATTCAATCACACATGAAACACAGAATAATACTCTGGGGAAAGCCTCATCTAAAAACCCCACTATCTGTATTATCATACAAGTGGTAATATCTCAACATTACATAAAGCTTTAGCTCTCAAGCTATCCAGCTCTTAGTACAATCCCTCACTGTTGCTCATAGGTAGAATAGACAACACATATGCCTTCCAGGGATACAATTGTAGAATTGAGACTTCTGTGATTTGTCATAGTTATAAGGAGAAAGCTTCAGCGTAAATCACATAAGAAAGATTTCTGCCAACGCGTTTCGAACCAACCAATGTGGTTCATCGTCAGGACAAGTTGAAAATACAGATCTAGCTCAACGTTTTAAATAGTCCATGCAGAGACTCCAACGGCTAAAACACTCCAACAGCTACTTTATCAAACAGGAACCCTAGTCAAACGACCTCTCGTTAATTTAAAATTAAAATATTATTATATTCAAAGCTAGGTTAATCTGGAAAAAAATTCATTTATTTAAATTCAACTATTACCCTATTATACGTAAAAATATGTGCATATGTATATGTTAATATTTATTTAATTAGTTGATTAAATCTAACCTAAATATAAATGTAAATTCTAATACTTTAAACCTAATCTTCTTAAAAGCCCTATTTGATATTATTATTACACTAATTTATAATTAATTTGTAATTAATTTTATAGAAACGGTTAAATGGTCAATTAAAAATTAATTTATTAATATATTGAAATAATAATGCATTATCTATAAGTTAATTATTAAGATTATATGTGTAAAATAATAATATCTATAATACATACTATAAAATTAATATATATATAAGTCTTAACTAAAATAAGAAGGGTTATATGTATTAATTATATAGAACAAAGGTTAAAATCCATAATTATATATAAATTAATTTTTAATGTTATATGCATAAACACAATAGTATATATAATTAATAATAAAAATAGATATTAATTAATTAATGTATTTAAATTAATCTATATAAGTCCTAAATAACAATCCTATGCTATGGAAATACTATTAATAATATTAAATGAGGGACAAATAGAAAAAAGAATTAAAAATAAAGGAAAACCAGGCTCACAGGAACACAATCCCGCCCACCCAGAGAAAGAACCTGGAAGAACAAAGGAGGGAGGAGGAAACTTAAGATGACAACGCAGGGATCCAATTCCTACTAACCTTCCATCCATCGTCTCTGTTGAGATTGATGGGTCTTCGCTCAATTTCGATAGCTTCCCTTAACTTGCGATGATGAAATCGGTCAACCCTGGCAATGACTTTGGCCTCTTCTATGCAGACATGATGCTTAGTTTTGTCCACATGCTCTGCAAGAGCTGAGGACTTTATTCTACCATGCCTCAGGTCCGCTGCATGCTCACCAATTCTCTGCTGGATGGAGCGCCCTGATTCCCCTATATAAGGGGTCCCACAAGAGCAAGGAATCAGATAGACCCCTTTCATGGCCTTGGGGTCGACCGGATCTTTTACTGACCTCAGGGAGTTACGAATGGTTCTGAGAGGTCTGAAGGTTGAGGGGATATCAAACCTCCTAAGGATCCGAGCAATCCGATCCGTGGTCCCTTGGATATATGGAATATGGACACCTGGACGGCGCTCCTTAGGCTCTTTTTTACAAACTGCATTTTTGGAGGCAGTAAGGAAGGCCTTATGGCCAAGGTGCCTGCTATATCCGTTGGCAGAAATCTTTCTTATGTGATTTACGCTGAAGCTTTCTCCTTATAACATATGCCTTCCTTCAGTCCTTCAAGCCTCCTATTTCCTTGTGCAGTTTCTCCTGGGTCCTCCAGCTGCAACCTGTGCGATTCTCACCTCACACATTACTCTGACCTCTGTAGTAACTGCGCAATCCTCAAGGAATGAATTCCTTCTACATGCAATAGATATTCACATGGGAATATTCTAGCAACTGATAGTACATTGTCCCTGCCTTTAATCTCAACTGGGTCTTTGTCTGAACTGACATGCATTGGTTATCTATGAGAGAATATTATGTTATCTGGAGAACACTAGTTGCATGCATGCATGCATTAATTGACTGAACTCACAATTAGTTCCTCAAATTGTTTGGAACTAATTTAACTGGACTTAACTCAATTAACTAAGCTAACTAATTACAACTCAAATACAACTCATGCTTATCTCCTTGATTAAGGAATAACTTCCTCAATCAAAGGGATAACTGTTGCATGTCTTCACAAAGACTTCATGTTTTATTTTCACCAACTAATTAACTCAAGATGAATTAATTAATTATTTTTCAAACACGTGGTGAGACTAAGTTGGAATTTTAATTCTCAATTTTAGTTCAAGGACAAATTAAAATTGGAATATATCCTGAAATGCTATCTATAGCAATTATATTTTTAGCATTTCTTATTGCTATTTTCAACAACAATATAAAACTTATTACTAGGAGTTTATTTATTCTCTTGATACTATCGGGTTCTAGACACTATCTAATTTCTTTGGTTGGCATCTTTTTTTCAATGATATTGGAAACTTATTATTTCTCAATTAATGTATAAAAAAATTATCATGAATCACTAGTAATTAATAAGGTTTTCTAAGTGTCCATCGGGCTTTGGATTGATGGTGAAATGTGCATTGTTAAAGTACTCCTTGTAATAATCCATTGGTGCAATAATTCTTTGGTTCAAATCTCTTAGAAAACAATATTTTTTAAGCCATATACGATTAGTGTTGAGATTTTCCATTACACCAAAACCCACAAGCACTAGTAAACTTCCAAACCCTTACCATTACCTTGAGTAGGAGATTAACCTCATGTTCCGAGGGTGGATCCCAAGGTGGCAGTTAGTCCATATGATCGATTCCTAATGAGGTAAGTGTGAAAAATACTCCAACATCTCCCTCGAATGCAATTGGGGGAATTGAAATTGGGTCAAGACTCGAATACCATGTTGAGGTTTTCTATTACACCAACACCTGCAAGGATTAATAAACTTCCATGTCCTTGCCATTACCTTTAGTGAGAAATTAATCCCATGTTACTAGAATGAATCTCAAAATGATGTTTAGTCCATGTGATTGATTTCCAATCAAATAAATGACGATGATGATGGTTAACGTACACTGAGACCAAACTTTGGTTTATCGAACCTAAAGAAACAAATTATTTAGTTTGATTTAATTATTTTATTCCTATGCTCAAAAAGTTTGGAGAGAAGCCTCCCAAGCTCACTATAATTTTGACATTGTAAGAGGCTAAGAAGGTCAGTATTGCGACAAAGATTATGAAACTGAGATCTAATGTGGTTGTACGCGGGGCACTCTAAGAGGAAGTGGTTTTCATCCTCGATGTTCCTATTCTCACATAGATGGCAGATCCTTTCCATCCATGGTGTTTTAGGAACTGCCCAACGACATGTTTCACTATGGAGCTCATGAGAGTTTGTTCTAATCTTCGCTATATTAATTTTCTTCTTTGAGCTAGTTAAAACAGAGAGATACTTTTCATCTTCTAGGGTGGGGTTGATGACCTTCTTATAATAACTTAATTTTCTTTTAGCTGCTAAATCTTTCTCACACAACATTTTTTCTTTGAACTTAGAAGTAACAATATTTTTAATGTTATTAATGTTTTGCAATGCATCATTCTCGTTGATCTCCCAAAGGTTTAACCAAGCCCTCGTGTCTTTATACCACCCCCGCTTGAGCCTTTGGTGGTTTTGGCTGGAATTTAAAGCTAGCTTAGAAAGTTTATTATCTCCTATGTTATTGAGTTTGTGCTTGTACAATAGAATCCTAGTCATAGCTAGGCTCTCGATAGGGGAAAGACCTACTTCTATAAGGAGAATAGGATAGGGTGTATTGCTTTTAATTTTCAAGTTATACGTTATAAAACGCTTCTGGATTTGCTCAATCTTTCTCCAGGATTCTCTAGAGATGCTACAACCCCAAATCTCACATCCATATAAGATAACAGGAGCGACTAAAGTTTCAAAGAGGAAATTCTTTTTATCCCACATTACGAGGTTTGTTGTTTTACAATTATTTTCAAGACCAAAATAAGCTTTCCATCCCCCATTAATCCTTTTCTCAATGCTATAGTTCCAGTTGAGCTTATGATGAATATCACTTCCTAGGTACTTGTAAGAATACACTTCCTCCAAGTTATTATTGTCATACATAAAATTAGCTTTAACTGTCCTTCTTGGATTTGATAATCATACTTTTGTTTTGTCAGTGTTAACAGTCATACCCATGGTAGAGCAGAAATCCTTAAGAAGCCTAAATTGCTTATCAAGATTAGATGGGCACCTTGCGAGAAGAACAATATCGTTAGCATAGAGGAGAAGGATGATGACTATCCCAGCTAAGATCGTACCAGCACAACCTGCTTCCTCTAAATACCCTTCAAGCTTGTCGATGTAAATGCCAAATAGGGTAGGGGAGAGGGGGCAAACTTGTTTAACTCCAATATTACATTTAATATCTTTCGACCACCCCTCATTGCTTTTTAGCTTGGCAATTACATTCTCGTATAATCTTATAGCGGCAGCTCTCAACTTGAAAGGAACCTTTAGCTCTTCTAATCTATTCCAAAGGTTGTTTCTAGGAACCGTATCAAAAGCCTTTCTAACGCCCACAAAGCAACAAAAGAGATGGATTTATCATTATGACATTCTTCCACAATAATCCTAAGCATAACGAGGTGGTCAGTTGTTGAGTGATGCCTTCTAAAACCTGCTTGGCCTTTAGCCCGCTTACCTTCACTCCACCAATTAATTTTTATGTCATTAATTTTTGGAAATCCAAATTTTTATTTTATATATAATATAATATATAATAATTTTATAATTTTAAATATATTTGAGAAATATATTTTTTATGCATAATTAATTTTACTATTTAACATATTTCAATATTCAATTTGATTATCTAATTAAAATTCTAAAAAAACACTTAGTGTACATTTGTGGGATATAGACTACCTTCAAATAGAACCCTCATAGGTGATAGCCCAAGAGGAGTAAAGGAATTTACAAATGATAGATACACAATATTTTAAATTTTATTAATAAAAAACATTTTTTTAATGAATTATTCGGGAGCCATAAAACGTTAATCTTAGGTTTGGTGTTGCCCTTATAAATAAATATTTAGCTTAAATAATGTTTGGAGACATATCTCATTACCAAGTGAAGCATTGTTCTTCAAGTAATTGCATTGTTAGTTATAACAGTAGACAATTGTGCACGAAATAGTTATATAATTTTTATTATGTATTGAATGCATGAAATTTGGTGATTACTTGTTCTCGGATGGCGTGCTTAAATAATGTCATGAGGGATTGAATAATCATGTCTTTTGGTTTTTCGTTCATAACTAATTTTATTAATGATGGTTTAGTAATTAATTTTTAATTAGCTAATTAATTAATTTATTTATTTATTCATAACATTGACATTTTTTAGAGATATTTTTTCTTCAAAGCATAATAAGTAGGATATTTTCTAGTTGAAAACATTGCTATGGAATGATGTTTATTTGTTTTTATGAGTTTGATTTTGTTTGTGTTTGTGTGTTGGTGAAATTCTTGTATGTAATTGCATCTTTTTTCAGGCTGGAAGTGTCAATGCCATATAGTTTATAGTGTTGTTCTTGCCAATTGAATTCCATGAATTGTTCTTCAAGGTTTGTAGTATAGCTTCCTAACTGCATCAACCATTCTACACCTAGCACTATATCCATTTCTTTGAGCAATAGAGCGTAGAATTTTGTCTATAGTTCTAGTTCTTGTATTTGAATTGAAACCTTATGACATTCTCCTATTTCCTTGAACTTTGATTTGGTAGCGATAGTCATGGTCAGGTCCTTGATTATGCATACACAAAGATTGAGTTGTTTAGCAAGAACATTGTTTATACAATTACAAGTATTTCCAAAATACACAAGTATATTTACATTTCTATATCTTATGGTCCCTTTAAGCTTCAGGGTTTTAGGTTGTAATTTCCTCATCATGTTTGTTGGTGACATTGTAAGCTTAGTGTTTTTTTCTTGGAGATTGGGTTCTCTGCTTCTGAAGGTGTGGTGGAATGTATCTTACAGTCACTTATAATTTTTGGTCTTTTGAAAAAATTTCTTTCTTCATCTGGATTTTGTTGGAGACATGAGCTTGTAGCTAATGATGTTTTTTGTGATTTTTCCTCAGGGTTTGAATTTGCATTATATGTTATAGTGATGTCTTCATCACGCTTGTGTACTTCTACTTACCTTCCATCAATTATTTTATAGTAGTGTAAGGACATGTCTTCACATTTATGTCCTGGTGTCCAAGCGGCAGTTGTTTTTCTTCTTTATCATTTTCTCTAACTCATTACTTGAAGTGTATGACTCATCAACTTCATAAGTATATAATTTCTTATTGAGGCATTTGTGTCCTAATGACCATTTGTCTCCACAATATATATATTTGTTTATTTCATCCTTATCTAAGTATTGTTGTTGGTTTTCATCTTCCTTGTTAAATGATGACATGTTGAACTTGTTCTTTTGTTCAATAAGCCTTGTCCCATGTCTAGCCTCTTCAGTAGAGTTTGACTTGCATAGTTTTAATTCAGAACGAATATAGTCCTTTAGTCCACATACATACATCATTAATAGTTGTTCCTCAGTGAATCTAATATGTTGTATTGCTGATACTTTCCATTTGTGGGTATAATCACTTATAATCTCCTTATGTTTGAGATGTATAAATTTATTGTATAGTTCGTCGTCATCCTCATCATGGAATCTCTTTAATAATTTTGTAGTGAAGCCTTACCAATGAAAAGAACGGACATCACACTTTTTTGTCCACGATAGGAAACAATCATAAGTTTCACCTTATAAGGTGTTGGAAGCAATCATTATCTTCACTCTTTCACCTAACAATGGATTTGCCCCAAAAAATTCTTTCATCTTGTTGACAAAGACAATTGCTCCTCTGGGATCTTTGTCATCATATTTTGGTAGTTCATTCTTAATTTGTTGATGGTTTCTTTTTGGAATTTTAGTGTGATATTGATTGCCTGAAAAAGTATATCTCGAGTTATTATGGGTGGTCATGTCCATTTGCATTAGCGAGCTACACATCGATTCTTGATAGGAAAAATGTTATATTGCTAATGTGTCTACCTTCTCTATTAGCTTAATGATATGTTCACTATGGTCGTTAAGCCCTTTGGTGATCACGTCAATTTTTTCGTCACTTTGTAATATTCCCTCCAACATCTCCATCAACTTTTTTGTCCTTTATTTAAATCCATTTGTAATTTTTTCAAGCTGCCAAGATGATATCACATATTATTGACTTCGTCTCTACAATGATTTATATCGGCTTGTAGCTCAGTGTTGTTCACCTTCTTGTTCTTTTTCCTCTTGGTGAAACCCTATATATATTATATAATATATAATATATATAATATATATATATAAAATAGTTTTTAATAATTATAAAACTATAAACTATACACTAAAAAAAATTATAATAAAATAAAATTATATAACTAGTTTATATAGTTATATTTGTGTGATTTATATAGTTATATATGCGAAGTGCGATTTATATAGTTATGTTTATATATGATACGCAGGGGACGGGATGACAGAGCAGCATGACAGTGGGGAGTGGATGTGTCGTTTGACAAGAAAAAACGATTCATTGAATGGATAATCAGGGGGTGGCATTATGGTGGAGCACTATCGAGAATAGACATGGTTTTAGGAAAACAACAAGCATGGTCATATGGGAAAATATAGCGAAGAATAGTCAGGGGTGACGTGAGATAGGGAAATAGGCGAATGGGAGATGATGATGTCAGTTTGTCAGCGGAATGTGTGATGGTGACACCTATCGAATGGCTCAAACGAGACTGACATGACCATGGCTGGAAAACAAGCACTCATGACCTTGATTGCACACAATGTAACAATGTTACTTCAACAATGGGATAACAGTGCAGTACAAGTCGAACGAGGACAATTCAGCGGTGTTGCCTTGGTTGATTAGGGGGGTAGGAAGACAGAAACAATTTAGCACTCCAACAACGAATACAGAACAATGAGGAATGGAGAACTTAACATAGTGCGAATAGATGAATTTACAATGAAATAGTGAGTGATTGTGGTGGAGTAATGAATAGATTATGCAACAATATACTAAAATACCAAGACCCTGTGATACCAATGTAATAATAAACAACTGTGTAGAATAAATATAAATTTTTTATTTATTTATTAAATGCATGAAAATTGGTGATTATATGTCCACAAATGATGGGCCTAAATATACATTATTGATAACCAGAGATTGAATGGTCATATCTTTTGATCTTTCATTCATATTATTAATATTTATTTATCTATATATTTAATCCTAAAGTTATCAGAGTGTTGTGTTTGTTTTAAATATTAAGTATTTTAAATCACTTTATCATTTATTATGTTACTGCGCAATAATATTTATGATCACTTTCACTTTATTAATCTAGTCTATACTGTGAATTTTTAAGTTTGTACCATGAAATTTTTTCAAATTCGCTAAATTAATTATTTTTTTAATCTTTTTATAAGCGATAACATTAACGTGCTACCACATCCCAATTATTGATTTCGAAGATGAATGTCAACCTATACCCCATCCCATTAAATACTGTAGACCCTGTCGTATTAATAATACAATACTCATTTTCATCAGTGTGACAAGGAAGCCTGAGGCCTAATATACATTAACAGTGAACTTTAAAGTTTGAATCAATGGGTAAAACATGGCGATCCTTGGCCTAGTTGGTTTCAATATGTACCCAATGAATCTACCCGGTATTTAGACTCCATACATCTATATCATTTCCTTGCAATATGTGTATTTTCTCATAATTTGTTTATATTTGAGAAAGGTGTAACTATGCAACTACACACTCTGCTTCCATCTCAAAAAGGTGGAGACCAGGACACAGATGTCTACTAAAGCGTGGACTTTTGGAATATCATTTTTTAAAAATTCTTTATTAATTTCCAAAAAAACAATATTTACAAATGCATGTTTTTAGTATAGTTAGTGTTGTAACTTCATTTAAATATGGTTTAATTAAATAAAGAAATAAAATAAAAAATTTATCACAAAAATAAAACAA
>APFE031688292.1:23993-105584 GCA_000404065.3 Pinus taeda | reverse complement strand
AAAAAAAAATCCTAATGTTAAATTAGAAATAAAAATTATAAATAATTAATTAAAAACAAATTACTGAAAAGTTGATCACTAAGAATGACACTCACTCATGTGAAACGAGTCAAAAATGGCTCATTTTGGGGATTAAGTGGGTCCCCAAAATCAGTGTTCTTTGACCCATCTTTCACGATTGTCCTTCATAATGAACAGTGAGAGACATGAGAGCCGTGAACGACTTTAGTTAGCACATGTATTACTTTTGCCCCCCATCATTGTCGAAATCTCTTCCCAAAAATTTGATTCTCACTAAAAAGAAGAGAAAGTCGCTGTCTTTTGTGCCAAAGATGCTATCTCTTGCGACACCACTCGCCTCCTTTGGTGTAAGGTTTAGTGATGAATTGACTTGTAGGCCTGGCATTGATTTAAAAAAAAACATATATATTAAAGTGTATATATGTTAATATAAATAGTATTAGTTAATCATATTTCTTAATTTTGGTGATGGCACTAAACAATACAACATTTTATTAATTAGTCTATTTTTATGATGAAATATTTATCTTTATTTTTTTGTTTAATTAAACTATAATTAAACTAAATGACATATATTAGCTACTACGTAGTCATTGTATTTTCACATGTAATTTTTTTATTGATATTATTTAATATTTTATTATAATATAAATTTTTTATTTTTATATTTTTAAATTTTAATTCTAATTCAGTAAAATATCATCAAAGAACATACTTACGCATCACACTGACTCTAAAATGAACCTATAAAGTCAACTAATATAACCTAAATCCATACTATGATTGAAATCTTGGTTGTCGTCACGTTGAAACATCTGAATTTTTAAATTTCCTTTGCATTAAAGGTTTCGTTACAAATTCGAATTCGAATTACGAATATAATTCTATTTGAGAAAAAATTTATTGATTAAAATTTAATAAAGGAAAATTTGAAAATATAAAATTAAAACTTATTAATTTTTAATTATTATATATAGAATATAAAAAGTTATTATTTTTCTTTAATTATTTATAAATTAAAACAATTAGAAATATTATACTTGTATATAATATTATATAACTCTGTTTTTAGAAAAACAAATACATTCAAAAATATCATTTTAAAAAAATGTCATTTTCTTAACCCAAAAAAAAATTCTCACCTCAAATCAAAGTTAGTTTGTTTGTTTGTTTTTTGTTTTTTTTTTTTTTTTTTTTTTTTTTTTTTTTTTTTTTTTTTTTTTTTTTTTTTTTTTTTTTTTTTTTTTTTGGGCATGTCAAGTCCGCATTTCCTAGTTAAGCAAGGGAAAATGGAGATGCCCTCTTTGGTTGGGGGAATATTACGGGACTCTCCCTCATCCATAATTCTGACTCCATCCACGTCAGTTTTGTCAGGAATAGAAACTAATTACATTCTGCATTGATCGAATCGAATTTAATCGTATTTTTCACCAATTTAATCGTATTTTTCACCGAACCCAATTGAATTGCCGAATATTCAAATTTTTCAACCTAATTCAGGCGAATTTGATAACTATGGTTTCAATAACTCGATATTACAAGTTATGTGACTCATTAAGATTATAACGTTGGGATCATATAAACGAATGAGGATAGTCCTGCATGGAGCCTTCAACTATTTCTACGGATCAACCTCCACATTCCCCTATTGACCAACACCTCACTTATTTTTCAATATATTTTTTTTCTCTGTAAGGTTAATTCTATTAATAAAAACAAAAACATAATTATAAGGAGGCCCCGCCTCAACCGTTGTCACTGAAGTTCATCAAGAGTGTCTAGACTGCCCCAGATTTGGGGAAACCAATTTGACATGGCAAAAGAACCATACATATATCCCGAGACCGTCACCAAAGGACCACTAAACATAAGACCTGGACCCATACTTTAAGGCAAAAATCAGAAGAATTTTCAACACAGCATCACCTGATGCGACTAAACAATGACAAACCCACTTATCGTTCAAACAAACAGCAAAAACAACAAGTGACTGGACCAAACCCGTCAGCAACAGTAGTCTGAATGGCGCATGGGTGGCAACGGATGCCACGTGGCATCATTTGTTATCATCCTGGTCAAGTGTCTCCTCAACAATGAGGTAAGCGTACCGGTCCCAGTCTTCATCCTCCTCCGCACGTCGCCTTTCTCTACGCCACCTGGAGGATCCCTTGCATGCTGGGTACCGCTCGAACTGCCAGCTAATTCCATCGTAATTGAAGCTCTGGTTGGGCTACCACCAGTTTGCTGAATGTCACCAGCGTGAACATCTTCACCATGCAAATGGCCATGCCTAACTCCCCATATATCATCATTTGGTCATTTCTCATAACCACGACCCACTCCCTGAGTTCTCTCCTCTTGAAATGGCTCTTCAAAATTTCTCGCCTGAGCACTGTTCTGCTCATTTTCTTCAGAGAAAACTATGGTCACATTGGCAGTAATGATGGGCCTGTTCAAGCTACTCTGGAACCTGAATTGGGTCGAGTGAGGGACAGAGCTAGGATGCAGAGGAGAAATAGCAGTGTGGAGTTGGAAATCACTGTGCGCAGCCATTGAGGCCTGCCCTTTCCCTCGCCCACTGCGCGTTTGCGGATAGAGCCTGTGAGACGAACTCGGAGGAGGTGAATTCTCATGGGAATGAGGGGGTGAGGCGGGAACAAAGATCTGCGCTGCTTGAGGGTGAGCGCTACCACCGCGGGTGCCTCCTCTGCGGCTCCTCATGTGGTGCCAGACCATATCAGTGTGGTTAGAGTGCAATTCAGCTGGACAAGAGGCTGGGAAGGAGAACATGTTGTGAACAGAGGGCTCTTGAGCAAGATTCAAAGGGAAATGCCTGGAATGGGAGTAATGGTGCCCATTTCCGAGGTCAATACAACAAAGTAGCCAACATCAGCTTTCGGTGGCAGTTCTACTACAAGAATTTCCAGCTTGAGGCGGATAAATGTTGAGGGATGGAGGATATACAAAGGGGTCGAGAGGCTCCATATTGTTTCCAACTGCTCCTGGATCTCGAACTGAATGGCCATTTAATGCTGCGTGCAGGCTGGCCTGCGCTCGTCTAAGGTGAGTTTGGAAAGGAGCGCTACCCACCATCTGGCAGGTCCGAGTGTCGACGGTCCGTTGAGTTGCCTTTAATTACCTTGGATTTCACCCACATTCGGGTACTTATTTTTCAATATTAATCAAATCTTTTAATACAATTTTTTTCATGTTTAAAACTTTAAAATCTCTTAATGCAAACTTATTTTTATGTTTAAAAGTTTAACAATTCATCTTACTCCAAAATCTCTTAATATAAACTTTTTTTTATGTTTGAAATTTTAACAGTTCATCTTACTCCACAATTGGTAGACAAAATATTAATATAAGTTTATGTTGTTTGTAAAATATAATTTATATTATATACATAGTTTTCAAAACCGGCCTTGCTAACTGGTTACCGGTCTAACCGGCCGGTTAGCAGGCCCATTGGTCGAAACCAGCCAAAAAACCCAGTCAGAGGGGGGCACTTCTCCATTTTTTGCCCTAAACCGGGCGGTTCCATCTTAAACCGGCCGATTAGGAGGCACGCCTACCGTGAGCCCAAAAAGCGACTTTTTGACTGTGTTTTAGGGGTTTTGAAGGGAAACTAAGGATGCTTTCCCTCCGAAAACACTGTCTCCAAGCCTTTAAGAGGCCCTTCTCCTTCTCATTCGTCTCACAAATCTCATTTGGAGTGTTTGTGAGTTTGCTTGGAGAGTGTTGAGTTTTTTTTGTAGTGGAGCAACAGAGTTTAAGCTAAGTAGTAGTCATCATGCCTCCAAAAGCCAGAGATATTGCATGGGCTCATTGTGATATGATTGATGGCAAAATGATCTACAAATATTGCCAAAAATCCATTCAAGGAGGGGGTATTAACAGGTTCAAGCAACACTTGGCTAGGATAGGAGGCCATGTAAAGCCATGTGGAGCACCAAATGAAATAATAGGGCATATTAGGGCAAAATACCTTCAGAAGTTTGAGACTCAAGTCATTGGACCAATAGAGAAGTTTGTGACTGCAAAGTTTGGGAGTCGAGACTCAACTAATTGAGTTTGACCATGATGACTCATGAGAAGTTTCAAGTGATAATGTTGATCACTATTATAGTATTATCATATATGTAGACTGCAGTCTTGTAGTAGGCCACTGGCCCCATAGTTTGTAGGCTTTGTTTCTGCACTCTAGAGGCCATTTAGAGCCTCATTGCTTATGTATTTTGTTGATGATATGTATTGCACTCGGTGCCATTTTGATATATTCACCTTTACATGGTATATAAATGAGCAATCTTTGCTTATTTTGTCTCTATTGGCTTGGAATCATGGTTTTAAATCTTAAAAATAGTTTTTTCATTAAAAAATAATTATTTAATGTATTTTTCTAAGACCGGTTCGTTTAGACCAAACCAGTCCCGTTAAACCGATTTCGATCGGTAAACCAGTTCATTAGGTGGACCGGTCCGGTCGGCTCCATCTATGCATAATCTTCCATTTACATGCATGGATGGGGTTTGCCTAAAAAAATATAAATTTTCCATACAAATATATACAAATAATAGATTAAAATGAACAAATATGGTACTAGCTTTAAAAAAAAAAAAAAAAAAAAAAAAAAAAAAAAAAAAACTCCACAAATAGATTTATTATTATTATTATCTTGCTATTTCAATTGTAATTTTGTAAAGTTGTATGTCTTTATTGTTTTTTACTTTAACTTAACCATATTTAAACTAAATGAGAGTAACTACATTGTAGCCCTTGTTCAAATGTGGGACTTGGTTCATATTTTTTTAAGTTCAATAATTAATCTAAGGGGGAGGGAACACTAACTATGCTACCATAGTCTAACAATTATGCTTTTTTGCGAGGAATATTTGTAAATCCGAGTAAAAGTTGTCAAACTCCATAATTTTAGGCACTCTAGAAGTTTTGATGGTGTTGAACCCATTTCCACCATCAAAAATATGATTTAAACACATCCTCTACAATATTTTTTTAATTTTTTTTACGCCGGCCACTTTTAGTTGTGATTGATTCTGCCACTTTTAGCCGTCTAGGATTGGGCCACTTTTAGCTATCCATATTCCAGCCACTTGCGGGCCACTTTTAGTTGTCTAGGATTGGGCCACTTTTAGCTATCCATATTCCAGCCACTTGCGGGCCACTTTTAGTTTGTATTGATTCTGCCACTTTTTAGCCGTCTTAGGATTGGCCACTTTAGCTATCCATATTCCAGCCACTTTTAACGGTCCGGACAAATCCTTGGTAAATTATTAGTATTTTATTATTAAATTAGCTGAAAATAATTATTGTGTATATATTAATTATTATAGAATCCATAGAATCTATAGAATATATTATTTGTTTATATTAAAAAACAAAGACACAAATGTCATTTTGGAAAAAGCTAGGTAAAAGTCATTTTTTTGGAAAAAAACTTGTTTTTCCATCCCATGTAAATAAAGGTGTAATCTAACTTATAGAGGAAATAGACGTTTTCATGGGAATCCGGTAAAATAATTCCAAAAAAGAATGTGAAATTTTGTTATTTAAAATGCATTTTTGAATGCATAAACGGATTGAGTACCCTCGAAAACCCTTAGGATTTGGAATTTTATAGATTAAACTGAAGTTTTTAAAAATCTTCAGATTTTGATTGTTTTCATGGGAATCCGGTAAAATAATTCCAAAAAAGAATGTGAAATTTTGTTATTTAAAATGCATTTTTGAATGCATAAACGGAATGAGTACCCTCGAAAACCCTTAGGATTTGGAATTTTATAGATTAAACTGAAGTTTTTAAAAATATTCAGATTTTGATTGAAATTAACCAGTGAAATTATGGTGAAAATACCAAAAAAAATAGGTTTAGCTGGAAAAAAAATTGATATTATCAAAACCTAATGTTTTTTATGGATTAAGAATAATCTATAAAATTACTCTTGGAAATTAAAATTGAATATTTTGAAATTGGAAATTAAAATTGAATATTTTGGAATTAGCTTCAAAATACTTAGATTTATCTTATTTTTGTTTTTAGGAATTAGTTAGGCCTAAATTTTCCATATATCCTAATTGATTTATTATTAAATTTAATTATTTGTTTTTATATGAGATTAATGGTTTTTCAATTTGTGCTCTGGATTTGACATCAAAAAGATAGGTGAAAGAAAGTTGTATAACTTGTGTGTGAGTTTGAACTATATCTGATGTATTAAAGAGTTGTGTTGTAATGGTTTCATCTTCATACATACGGTTTTAGCTTTATAAACTAAAAACTATATGCACACAATTAATCTATACAAATAAGAAATGACATGCCACCATGTTAAACCATATACACACAATTAATGTATACAAATAAACGATGACAACCACCATATTGCCTCATAAATAAACACTTTGTTCAAACATTTATATATAGATGGTTCAAATAATTACATGATTGGTATATGTAAAGTGTTTTGCTTTTTTAACTATTAAAATGTAATTTTAATAGAAGTATTCCAAAACACTTCTAAAAAGTCATTTTATTTTGTCCCAATTTTAATGATAATTTTAATTTCAAAATATTAGGTAAATTTAAATAGATTATTTAAATATCATATATTTAGTAGATCTGTATTATAATTGTTACGACGTAAATGATACTTTATATTAAATTATTTTATAATTATTTGTCTTATTTTAATGATGAATTAATAATCATTCAAATCTTATTAGTTATGAAAATTAGCATTGGATAGATTGGTTAATGTTAATATGACATTATATAAGTTCTTTCATTAATTGCTATTATTGTTATTATATATTATGGTAGAATATATATTTAATTAAGATAATATCATATAACACACAATATAAAAGGTACATAATCATTTTATTATTAAATGTTTGGGATAATTTTGAAAACTATAATCATAATTTATATATAAACAAAATCAAATATACTTACAATGGTGAGCATCCAAACGTACTTATAATGGTGAACATCATTAGGATGTTGGCTAGAAGGACCAAGATTTATGAAATCTTAGAGAAGTCTTCGCCATTTATGCATTATGTTCCACATGTTACAAATGAAAGTGACACCTTCTTATTTCTAAAAGAGTTTCTCTGTGTCCCATTAGTTCAATACACATGTGGATTCATTGTGAACGTCATGAGGATGTTGGCGAGAAGGACCAAGATTTATGAAATCCTAGAGAAGTCTTCGCGACTTATGCATTATGTTCCACATGTTACAAATGAAAGTGATACCTTCCTTATTTCTAAAAGAGTTTCTTATCGTCCCTTTAGTTCAATAAACATGTGGATTTAAGTCATCACATGACTATGCTTATTACATTTGAAGAACTAGAATGGAGTGAGATCGCAACGAATTGTCTCTGTTTTTAACGATTTTGTATTAAAACATTATGCTTTTATTGTAGAAATTCTGCAAATTCTCTACAAATCTTGCTATGAGACCTTTGTAGAAAATATGGTTGTAGCTTAACCCGATAATGCAATATACCAAAGCAAAATACTATAACCTACTTCTAGTATCAATTTGCAGAAGCTTAAAGATAGAGCAAGATCGGGTTGAACACATATAACCAAAAGAAGAAGAATCAATGAACCAAACACATGAAAATACTTTTGGGGAAAGCCTCAGGTAAAAACCCCACTATCTGTATTATCATACAAGGTGGAAATACATCAGAATTATTCAAATCCTTAACTCTCACAACTAGCCAGCTCTCAGTACAATCCTCCTGGATGCTCACAGGCAAACAAGGCTTCTCAGAAACCTTCTTCTCTGCCCTCCAAGCCTTCTATTTCCTTGTGCTGTTTCTCCTGGGTGATCCAACTGTTACCAAGTGTAACACTAATCACTCACACTGATCTCACACCCTGTAAAACTGTGCAATCTTCAAGGAACCTTCTTCCTTCTACATGGATGAGTTTCCTTTATAAGAAAACCCATGAAACTGATAGTACAATGTCCATGTCTTTAATCTCAACTGGGTCTTTCTCTAAATAGACATGCATGAGTTATTTATAAGAGAATCTTCAATTATCTGGAGTACACTAATTTGATGTGCATGCATTAACTGACTGAACTCACGATTAGTTCCTCAAACTGTTTGGAACTAATTTAACTGGACATAACTCAGTTAACTGAGCTAACTAATTACAACTCAAATACAACTCATCCTTATCTCCTTAATTAAGGGATAATCTCCTTAATTTAAGGGATAACTATTGCATGACTACACAAAGACTTCTAGCTTGAATTTCTCCAACTAATTAATCCAATATGAATTAATTAATTATTTTTCAAGTAGCTGGTGAGACTAAATTCGAATTTAATTCACAGTTTTAATTCAAGAACAAATTAAAATTGAAATATTCTGAATGCTATTTTTAACATTTCTTATTGCTATTCTCAACATTTATTTTATAAATTGGGTAGCTTTTGTATTACCATAGAAAATATTACAACAAAATTTAGAGTCTTTTTATACCTTTTGGTCTGCCATATGTGTAACGAGACCAAATGTATAATTTTTTTTTCTTGGCTAACTAAAAATTGACAACCCAACCTCTTTGTAGACTAAATTTTGTAATGAGATAACTTAAATAATTCCTAGAAACATATCTACTTCCTAGAGAGGGAAATTTAACTGCATAAAAACCAACATAACAATAAATGAATTGAAACTAGCAAAGGTACATATGGTTACATAGTGGGGAAATCAACTTGTATGGTCTCCAGCAGATGAATGTTACCTAGTTGTTGAGCCATCACTGTGAGATTATGCTTAATTCTCCCTAACTACTTATGCACTTCATCCACCTGTAGCAATATTTCTTATTGTTCCTTTGAACTTTCCACTAGCAACTTGCCCATAACCATATTTATTTTCCAATACACTTCTACAACTTATAAGTAACAATTCTATCTTGCCATAGTATTGATCTAGGTGGATATCGACAGCCATATACCTACTCTGCTGGATAAAAGTACACTTCTCCATCTTGGTAGTTTTTCTACAGTTTTTTGGGTCCTAAACTTTTGAGGCCATGAATGATGTTTTTTTGACGTGGAAGGTACTTGGAATGTAGCCATAGGTAGAGCTCAAGTCATTCAAAATATGTAATTCTTGATTAAACCTTTCCAATAGGCTACCAAGTGCACCGAACAGATATTGTATGCAAAATTTATGACCCTAGGAAGTTTATGTACCAACTAGGCCTGACCATGGTCCTCTGGGCCAAAATTCATCTTCAAAATCCAAACATAGGCAAGGGAACCATCAATGTTCTAATTACAAAAATTTAACACATAATGAGTTGTAATGTATAAATTAAGCAGAGGGTGTACATAATTTAACCCTAATCCATAACGAGATTTTAAGGAGATCCCCTTGGCCTCTTGTCTTATTTAGAACCAACAATCAAAGACTCTTAGATCTAGCATTTGATTTAGAAATAACAAAATAACCCCCTAAGTCTCCAAATGCATGCACCCTTCAAAATACTACTCCTTATTTTATTAGAAAAAAATTGAAATCATCTAATTGCAAAGGAACATGATTTCAATGTTGACTGAAGGTTGAGAGGTGATCCCTATCCCTTTGAAATAAGGCTCCACTATAATTTTTAGTGACTTCTCTTTGGCATCCCACGAACCAACCCCCATCGCCAAATCCACACCCACAATCATTGAGGTAAGGTCCCCATATGGAACAATGAGACTTAGTCCATCCTCAAAAGGAAACACACACTTAATGAAGGATTAACTACTATTTGTGATGTTTGATAAAGACATTATAATATTTGAGTGAAATAGACAATGCATAAATGTTTATATATGAATCCAAGATGAAGATAAAGAGAGAAGTGAAGGATGAAGATCTCATAGAATTGATTAAGAGAACTAGGGAGATATATTGTGGGCTATAATTACACATATGTTTGAAGATAAAATATATTTGCCGTGTTTGTTATGGTCATCTCATGCTATATAAAGGGACATTAGTGTTGTATTGAATGAGATAAATTACAATATGAGTGAGAATTTGAGATAATATGATGTTTAAAGGATATTTGTGTCTTTATGGTACAATTATGTGTTTCAATGTTTTTTATGGTTGTGCACACATTCCCAACAAATGGTATCAAAGATTATAAAAGAGGAAATAATAATTTGAAAAATCTTGCGAATTCTTTAGATTCAATAAAATCGGTGTTAGTTTTTGGATATGTTAGCAACAGATAGATGTTCTAGTCTCAAATTGTGTCTAAGAGGATAAGGAATAGGAGATCTCCAAAACCTAGAAAAGGTTTCACGAGAAAAGATTTAGAGACGCCTTAATTAAATTAATTAGCCAATAATTAAAAAGTTTGCGAGTTTAACTTAAGAAAATTGGTTAATTAAAGACAATTAATTAAGGAAGTTCGATTTTTCTCTAGAGGCCTCATTTGATGAAGTCAAATTGATCTTAGTCATCAGTTGAGATGTAATCATGGTCGTTGAGACTCCAACAAGAGATTATAAGAGCATATCAAAGGGATTGGAAAAGATACAGTGTATGAGTTGAGCAGTTCAACTACCTACTTGCAGATATTCAACAAGGGCGTAGTTGAAGCTAGGGAAATCATCAAAGCAAGGGTTTTAGTAGAGATTTGAAAGCACGAGTCTGTAGGAATTTTCCTCAACATTTTCCAATGTTCAGGAGACAGGAAAGAGGAGGTTGAATTCATCTGCAGAGGAGGTTGAATACAACAATGCAAGCAAGCCATATTTCCCATTATAAGTTGCCAAAGGAGCTACGTTTCAGTTGCCAATTGTCAAATCAGTGTCCCATAGGTAGAGAAAGTGGGTTTCAGAGGCATATGGAGCATAGACGACTTGCCTAGAGGTGATTCCAAGGTTGTACAGTTTTTCTTTAACTAGATCTGAGCATTCCATGAGGAAATGTGAATTCTAGAAGGAGGTGACAGTGGCTAGGAGAGGCCAAATCAGTTGTAGAGGGAGACAAGGGTGTCTTCTAGATTATTTTTTGAGTAGAAGAGTGCCAAACTGATAAGTAGATCATTGTACTCTTGAATTTTCTAGAGATAATAATAAAACCCTCATCGGTTGCACTCGTTTTCAATTCAAGGTTTTTCTAGGGACAATAGTCCAAAAACAACCATGTTATATTTTATTTTATTTTGTGTATTTCTTAGTTTTGTATTTTATATTCCACAATGTTTTTATTGTGAAGAATGCAATGGTGAATTTATCATAATTTTTTGAATAATAATTCAGAAGACAAATAATTTCTAACAATTAGAAGATAAATCTCAAGTTTATTGCATTTAAGGAATTTTCACATGGTATCAGATTAACAAAGATTGGATCAAAGGCTATAGAAACAAAGGAAGTGAGAATTGCGTAGCTCAAAGGGAGATCTGAAGCACAAAATTCTTGATCTGTGCAGGCCTAGCCAAGTAGTGTGAATTTCAAGGAGACAATAGTTCGACTTCTAGTCTAGTCCATAGGAAAAGTGTGAATTGTCTCTAAGCAATAGCAGCAAGTAGTATAGGGTGTCAGAAAGGGCTTCTATTGAGTAGATTAGATATTTCACAGAGAAGATCTAGTGCAGTGATTTTGCAGCAAGGGTTTTGCAACAATAAATATACATAGGGAAAGGAAGAGAAAGCACATAGATGGAATTTCTAAAAATTCTCAAAAGGTTTCTAGCATTCCTGTAGCAGGAAAGGAGGTCGTGATTTTCAGCAAAATAAGGTTGTAGCGGGAAGTGTGAATTGCCATGCTTCAAGGTCAGTAATGCATGCAGGTTCTAGAGGTAGAGAAAGTTTCCCAGAGGAGTAGCAAGCAGTGTGAATTCTGGGATGAGATTCTGGAGGCAAATGCGAGTAACCCAGAGTAGACCTATGCAGTCCAGAAAGGAGTGCAGGTGCAGGGAGAAGGCAGAGTTATCTTTCCAAAAGGAGAAGGAGATTCTTATTTTATTAGTTATCTAGTTTTTGAGTTTTGTAGAGATGGCCACAGTAGGACTTAGAGATCAGGAAAGGTTGGATGGAGCCTCCAACTTTGGCATCTAGAAGGCCAGGATGTTATTCCTATTGGATGAGCATGGTCTGAAGGAGTGTGTGACATTAGTAGTAATTGTACCAGTAGATCATATCTTGTTACATGATTATAGGAAATACATGGCCAAAAACAAGAGGATGGTTCTAGAAGAAGTTTGGAATCACATCATCCTGCATATTATAGAGAAGGGAATTGCAAAGGAGATGTGGGACACCATCAACAAGTTGTAGTAGGATCCTTCCGAGATTCAGAAGATGATACTCAAAGAGAAGTTGTGGCCGGTCAAAATGAAGAAGGGAGAGAACATAACGTCTATCTCACTAGGATTCAAAGTATTAGAGATGAACTCGCAGCTGTTGTAGAAAATCCAACAGAGGATGAGCTGGTGCGTACAGCTCTAAACGAGTTTACCAAGGAATAGTGAACCTTTGTTTAGGTGATTACTGGATGGGATAAGCTACCAAATTGGGAATGCCTATGAAGTGACTTCACTCAAGAGGATTTGAAGCTCAATCTCGTAGATGGTCCTTGTAACCACCCCTCCCACATTTACCCAAAAAATTCACAAGCTCGCTAAAATAAACATGAGACGAGTTTCACTGTGACATGAACCGAGCTCTCATTTCCAGTTAAGGAAGTGGGGCCTAAAAATTGACATTCTACAAGGACTACAGATTACCTAGGAGTTGAAGAAACACCCTACATGGTCATGAGATGGAACCTTGTTTCACTAACCTAAACCTATAATTGCACCCTTGACACTGCATGCATGCGGTTGTGAGCCTCCAACCGCACTCACAAACCTTGCTCCATGTGGTTATGACCCCATATATCTAGTTCTATGCTTGCGGTCCTGAGATTTGAGCCACTTTTCTAGCCTAGTCTCCATACCACTGCCCAAAAATTCCTGTAACTTTCTAGAGTCATATTTATCATAAGGACAATTCTAATCATTCGAACTTGAAGGCGGAACATTACCTAGACAGCCTAGAACACACTAGATATTTTGTCAAATACATGGCAAACATGTAAGGTACAGGTCATGAATACATATATGATCATAAGAGTCTGGTATTCATCTAAGAATCACCATGAAGGCTCTATGCCCTCTCTAGATAGCTACAACAACACTTATTAGTCCATATATTCATCAACCATTAGACACCTAAACAAATCATGACAAGAGCCATATATAACATACATCATGTAACCAACAAATAGCCAACAAGTAACCAACATAGGGACCATGGAAAATCATCAACAAAATCACCAACATAACCAGTACAAGTATTCATAATTCATAGTAGGAAAAATATCTCTTATTAATATATGAAAATACCAACCAAGTCAGGGGTTTCCACTTACCACTCAACCATAGATTGGGCTGAACCAAATCTATCTTTCAGCCACTCACCCACGCACCATATTCCAAGTGTGAATGTTGGATTTCATGGAATAAACCAAGACAAAACTGACCAGGTCTTCCAGAGGCCAAACCACCTCAACCCTCAACCACAATGATTCCACCTCTATGGTTTGGACATTACTGGCACCAACCAAATTGGTCTCTACCTAAGTTTTCCTGGGCTCTAAGAACTAGTAACCCAACCCACAGCCTTACAAGGCTCTAGAGTGTTTATCCAACCCAGCTCCAAGGACTAGTAACTCAATCCGCCAAGGGATTCCAAAGAAAACCACCGAAAACAAAACATACGGCCTATGGAGATTTATAACCTAGCTCATCACAGTATAACGATGATCACTATTGAAAACATGACAATCATATTGTTTATTGGAGATTTATAACACAACTCATTACATTATTTACAATAACAACCACATATAATCATGCACATTTGCTTCAACCAACAAATAATCATATTGCCTATGTAGCTTTATAACCATAAATTGATACAATATTTACAATAATATATACATATACATATGCACATTTGCTTTAACCAGCAAATAAAAGGATATGGTGTCTACATCAGTCAACAAGGTAATCTAGAGGCTCACACATACACCCTAAAAAGTAGTACCAGGATTCACCTCCTTCCTAGGAAGTCCAGAATCCACTGCCAAAGTCAAAGCCACATCCAATGTCCAGTGTTATGATCCTTACGCTATTTTTTCTCTCAGTGAATAGTTACCGGCTCATTATTCCAGGTCACTCCCAATGTGCTTCTGATTCCATTTAGAAATGCTAATGACCAAAACAAATTCATTCCTCGAACTTCCCTTCTCTTCTACGCAGTCCCTTGGGCAATCTGATCACCCGCTTCCATGCAGTCACACACCTTCCAAGTTCCATTGGCATCCCGTTCTTTATTACATATTCCCTCAGGCGATCCATCCCTTGGCAAGGTTTCCTCACATCGGAAGGTCCAAAAACCAAGAGATATCCCTGCCACAAAACCATCATGTCGGTCATAGCATGCTCATGGAAATCAATGGACATTATTGGGTACCATTGTCCCACAATGGCCCTGCTCCTAAAGTGCTTTATCAACACATTGTTGCATATTCCAATTCCTTTTATTGTTTTTGTTAACATTCTTGCAGCCAATTTCAACCACCCAAACTTGGGAATTCTCCATGCTTCCTGTACCAAACACATAGTTGTCATTAGATTCAAAAGGAATTGAAATAAATTCAAATCGCACCTCATTGGTAGCTCATCAATAAGTTACAACTGCAATTCTATTTACTTCTTGTCACAACAAGTCAAAATAACTCATTGATCAAATCATCATGTATAAACATATCACATCTAGTTAGCTCAAACGCAAACATCATAAATTAGAATCATAGAGCACATGCACAATAAAAACTGAAATAAGATATTGATACTTATCCTTTGAATAATTCTTTGCTTCTGCATTTTTTCTTTATCCTTTCTGTACACACAGTGAATCTCTTCAATCGCGTACACATATAGACAGTGTACATCACAACACATACACCCACACACAGTGTACAACACCACACAATACATAAGCCTACACCTGGAGTACAACACAATACATATACATACACAGATTACAACACAACGAATGCACATGTCACAATACAACGACTACACAATACATATAATGCAGTAGCACGTGTACACAACACAACATGTACAACATGTACACAACACCACATGTACAACATGTACACAACACCACATGTACAACATGTACACAGCAGAAGTATTGCACATCCGGAGACCAAATTGTCTCTACCAAGCAACCTTTCTTCTAGTGTCTTTCCCATGCCTCACTGATTGCATCCACAATCCAAATTATGGGTCTATGACTCTTTCCACTATCCATGATTGTCCCAGCATGTCGCAAATCACACTACTTTCATTTCGTTGATGTATCCCTCAGCATTACTTGCCATAGTGTAAACATAGGCATACTTATAAGTATGTAATATCAAATATTATTCACACGATACTAACCTCGCATATCTGTCATGGCTACTCTTCCCACTTGATTCCTCATAAAACTAGGAACCTCTTCAAGCCATTCACTTGCATAAGCATTCATTCCTCAACAAGAATGATTCCTGACAATCCTATCAGAAAATGACATACATACATACCTAAATTTACATATAAACATTAGCATAAAACAATCATGATCCATGACAACCCTGTCAAACAACGATATACATACATACATATATAGACATCAACATGATCACAACATAATTACCAGATATCAAAAGGACAAGGTTAAGAGAACTCCATTTATCCATGTACAACATTGAGAACAACAATTCCCAACATAGCCAAGGCATTTGACACCTCAAATCCATTTACTTTACATTTCATGTTACCTTTCTCATGATTGTCCTGCCACTATCCATTTATCCCAATAGACCCAACCAATCCAACTATTTGTCATTTTTTTCCTTCAACTTCCCTTTATTCATACATCGAGCTTCATCTGGGTCTTGCATTACCTGTTGGGTTTCATTCAGCTCCCCTTGAGATCCATTAACTTTCCTCTTTCCCCAAACAATTCCCAAGACCCTCAAAACATAACAGGCAAGAACAAAAAACAAAGAAGAATAAAACCATGAAAAACCAATAGCAATACAACACCACAAACAAAGTGGTAGGCCATGCATTAGACACAATCAAAACTGCAAGTCAAATGCAAACAAATCACAAAATACTGAAAGTACAAAACTAGCAACAAATATCATGACTCAACCCCATGGGTTCCCAATGCTTCCAAGGGAAATCTCAACTTGAGCCTTCTTCAAGATTTCATGGTAGTTTTTTTTTTCCATGCAATCCCCTTCATCATACTACCATAAACACATAATTGTCAGTGCATAAATAAATATACAATATACCAGTTTCCTTACCTTGTTGTGGAAATTACGTTGCCTTGTAATTGAACACGTACACATATCGTTTCTCAAGGGATTCCAATTCTCTTGACGAATCCAACTATAACTAGAAACCAGTTACCTGTCAAATACATGTTTGTGAATATAGCACATATCCACATAATGTCAAACAAAATCAAGGTTACAAAGACTTCTTATATTCATGCAAATCACTAATTCATTTGGAATTGTGGTTCCCAAACATAGCCAAAGGAATTCTCACCCAATTCCTTTCTTTTACCTTTTTCCTTACTACTATTGAGTCTTATTAGGTGCTATCACATCACCCAGTTGTTAGTTCTATAAACAAATGAATCGTTACCTTGTCATGCTAATACTAAGCATGTTTCTCTCCAACTATTCACACATGTTAGTTACATGTTCCTAAGATCAATACATCGTGTCTATCAATTTGAAATTAGCCTTTACCAAGGCTAATATCCATGTCATAATCAATTAACAATCGTTAGTCATAATACTACAACTAGCACCCACTTGCACTCAAGTTCATATCAGTTATCTCAACACATATTGTGTTAGTACAACTGTCTTGAAACAAGATCATTCCTCCATGCAATCTTATAGACACATACTCATATCATGCAATTAATCAAACAGTAAAACAACATGTAAACATAACGCCTTACTATCCATGGTCTAGAATAAGGTAGAAGGAGGAAGCTACTATAATGGCTCGATCTCTAATGTCCATCTATGTAAATGGGATCTCCAAAGCTCTACCAAGTTTAACCACACCTACCAAAACTTGATTTTCATTTCTCATACATTTTTTACCTTAAAACACATCACATAGTCATGCCACTTTTTACATTTCGTAGATTTCACATCAAGCCTGTAAGGGAAGTCATGTGAATTGTAGTCCACTACTCTACTCTTCATCCCTGATCTTCTATTTCCTGCAAACACAACATGTTAGATAAACCAAATAGACAACATAATCAAACTCATACCTAAATGTATCTCAGGGGTTACTATCACATATGCACAAGTCAGTCCATATTACTATGACACAATATCACAAATATATCGACTTGTGCCTAAATATCATAACCATGACCATCTGCATAGGCCAATTCAGATTAGCACGATACATATAACATCAAGATCTTAAATGAAATGACCATAATTACCATGTGTATGACCGCAATGCATATAACAATAAATTAACTACCATGCATGAGTATCTGACACATGTGCATATGACCACACTAATCAACTAGCATCTATCATGCATGTAACCACAACAACAATAGAATGACAATCATCTATATAACTATAATGCAAATAACAACCATTAACCATCATACATGTATGCCAAACACACAAACTTGTATGACAATTCACTCTTACCTCGAGATCGAATGTTGCAACCTTGCTTTGATAATCTACATATCCTACTCCATCTCAGCCAATATATCAACATCATAACTTACCAACATCGTCATGATGACACAAATTGCATAATGACCACCACGATGCATTGATGACCTACTATGCATGCATAACCATATACATTTAGCCCATCTAGTGCAAGTGTTTGAACCTAGAAGCTCTGATAACACCCTGTGGCATCAGATATCACCCAAAGAGAATGGAACTCGCTCAGATACCACCTTGTGGTATCATATATCACCCAAAGAAAACATAAACCAACTTTGATACCACCCCTCCCACATTAACCCAAATTCACAAGCTCACCGGGGTAAACATGAGATGAGTGCCACTATGACATGACCTGACCTCCCAGTTCTAGTTAAGAAAGTGGGGCCTACAAACTAACATCCTATAAGGACTACAAATCACCTAGGGGCTGAAGAAACACCCCAAGTGGTCAATCCTTGAGCTAGAACCTTGTTTCATTGACCTAGACCTATAAATGCACCCTTGACACGGTTTGCATGCGGTTGTGAGCCTCTAACTGCACTCACAACCCTTACTCCATGTGGTTGTGACTCTAGATCTCCAGTTATGTGTCTGCAATCTAGGGATCTGAACCATTTTTCTAGGCTAGTCTCTAGAGCACTTCCCAAAACTTCCTGTAACTCTTTAGAATCATATTTCTCATAACGACAATGCTAATCATTCAAAATTGAAGGCGAAACTTGACCTAGATTTCCTAGAACATAGTAGACATTTTATCAAACACATGGAAAACATGTAAACTATAGGTCATGAATGCACATCTGATCATAAGAGTCTAAGATTCATCTAAGAATCACCAGGAGGGCTCTATGCCCTCTCCACATAGTTGCAATAACATTTATTAGTCCATATATTCCGTAACCATTAGATAACTCAATAAATCATTACAAGAGCCATATATAACATACATCATGTAACCAGGAAATAAAAAACATAGGGACCATGGTAAATCAACCACAAAATCACCAACATAACCAGTACAAGTATCCATAATTCATAGTAGGAAAAATAACTCTTATTAATATATGAAAATACAAACTAAGTTAGGGAATTCCACATACCACCCAGCCATAAATTGGGTTGAACAAAATCTCTCTTTCAGCCAATCATCCCCGCTCCATATTCCAAGTGTGAATGTGGGATTTCATGGAATAAACCAAGACAAAACCAACCAGGGCTTCCAAAGGCCAAACCACCTCAACCCTCAACCATAGTGATTCCACCTCTATGATCTAAACATCACTAACACCAACCATATCAATCTCTACCCAAGTTCTCCAGGACTCCAAGAACTAATAACTCAACCCACAACCTTCTAGGGCTCTAGTGTGTTTTTCCAACCCAACTCCAGGGACTAGTAACTCAATCCATCAAGGGCTTCCAAAGCATTTGTCCCAACCTAGGCTCCAAGACTAGTAACTCAACCCAAGTTGTTCCAGGGCTTCCAGAGCATTTGATCCAAGCCACAATCATAAGGAACATGAACACTAATTAGAAAAACAACAAATGGAAAACCCACAACATCGTGGTTATCCATAAAATGGAAAGAAAAGGCTAAAACCACTATCAATCCAGGCGAATTTTCATGCCAATGACAACATATAACCAAAAAATCACATGCATATACCTTGCATCCAAAAAATAAACAAGGAAACCACACATGCAACTTGCTACCTGCAAAGAAATCCAGCTATAGTTCTTGATCCAATTGTTCCCTTGCACTTTCTTTATTTCCTTCGCCTTCTTTCTCCAATCCAAGTGAATACTAGAGTGCTCCAAGCATGTTCCAAGCATTCTCTAAGTGTGCAAGAGTATGAGAGAACAAAGCTAAATGAAAAAGGGCTAGCAATTGGTTCTTTGAAGCCTTTTTTATCATTAAGGCCCCTATTTTCTTCATTTTCCTTCATTTTTCCTCTAATTTCTCTTGCAGGAAAATTTGTGCCTCTTCACCTTCCTTTTCTCCTATTTTCCTTTATTTTCTTAATTAAATTCCAATTATTGCCTCTTTGACAATGTCTCTGCCAATTTCCTTGTCCATAAATAAACTAAAAGTGATCCCCACTATAATATCTTCCCACCATTCAGCTTGGAATATGTGTCCCATGACCTTGGTCTTACATGTTTTTTTTACATGGAAAATCAACCAAGGGTTGTTACAGTACTACCAGCAGCAATGGAAAGGGGCCGAAGGTAGAGAAGGAGGAAGAAAACATTGCTCTTGGAGGGAAGGGTAAAGTGAAGAAAGGTCCCAGTCAGGGACAAGACTCTAAAGGAGAGAAGAATAAGACGAAGGACCTGCTAAAGGTCAAGTGCTTCAGTTGTGGTGATTTTGGTCACTACGTCAGCTAGTGTCTAAAGAGGAAGAAGGACAAGAAGGGGAAGCATACCACAACTTCAAAAAATATCGATGACTAGTCTTCGAGGTTGGAGAATGAGTTTGCATTATCCTCAGATGGAGGAAGAGTATGATACTCTAGTATGTTAGATCTAACCCAAAACATCATGCCTATCCATGAAATTGAAAGGCTAGGCAAAACCATCGTTAATCTAGGAAATATGTCATGCTAATCAGAGATCATAATCAATAAATCACATGCATGTGTCATGCATGCCAAAACTAGCAAGTAAATCATGCATGCAATTCGGTACCTACAAACAAAACCTATTGTAGTTGTTTATCCTGTTGCCCTCTTGCGCTTTCTTGATTTTCCTTTGCCTCCTTGCTCCAAATCCCAAGTATGCCACACTCCTCCAAGAGTGCTCCAAGAAAAATTGAAGTGTCCAAGAATATGAGAGAGAGAGAGAGAGAATAGAAGAGAGATCTCAAAGCTACAATTGACAAAAGGTTGTGAATTGATCCTCATAAGCCTTTTTATCATTGAGGCCTCTATTTTCTTCATTTTTGATTATTTTCCTTCATTTTCCTCCTCACATGCACGCTATAACCTTTCGTATTCCTTTTCTCCTATTTTCCATTATTTTCATAAATAGAATGCCAATAAATGCTCCATGCCTTTCCAAAGCCTTTGCCATTTCCTTTTCCAATTTCCATAGCCATTAATTAATCACAAGTGATCCCCATCACTATCTTGTTGCCCAACATTCAGCTTGGAATATGTGTCCCATGACCTTGGTTATTGTTTTGTCTGTATTAACTTTATTACCTGGATTTTTAACCTGGGGTTGTTATAGACCCCTCCCCCTTAGGGGAACACCGTCCTTAGTGTTCAATGACACCTACAACTAGCAAGACCACTGAAAAAGTAAATCATATTGCCCATGTATCTTTATAACCTTAGTTCATTGTAGTATTTACAATGAATAACCTGTTGAAAATCAAACCCACATGAAAAACATAATAACATGACACCCATGACGCTTATTAGAGATTTATAACACATCTTGTTGCGGTATTTATAATTAAAACTATATATAAATATATACATATACAAAAACTTATTTTCCTCAACTGAAAAACAAGGATGCATAGCCCGCATCTGATCATCCATCTCCCATGTAGCTTCATCATGCCCAAAGTGCTTCTACTGCATTTTAACCTTCTTGATTGCTCGGTTCTAAAGCATGAGCATATTTCTCTGCAAAATGCACTGAGGTTCGGCTAGACTTCTCCTTTTGGTACCATCTGCAATATAGAGCAATTAATAACATGATCAACATCTTTCCCATATATTTTAAGTAATGAAACATGGAAAACATCATGGACTTTCACTGTTAGAGGCAGTGCAAGTCGGTAGGCCACTGGTCCAATCCTCTCAAGGATCTCGAAAGGCTTGCAATACTGAGGTGCCAGCTTCGCACATGACCCAATCCTCAAGGAGATATTCTTAGGCGTGATGCACAAGTACATGTTCCCCAACTTGAAACTCCTTAAATAACCTATTCTTATTTCCATAAATTTTCTACATGTCTTCTGTTGCCTTTAGATTCTTCTTGATTACCTGCATTTCATGTTCCATCTCTTCCAACATTTCTGGTCCTATCAATACCTTGTTCACTGGATCACTCCAATTGATGGGAGTATTACAACTCCACCCATAGAGTGCCTTAAACAAATTCATCCTTAGTGACTCATGATATCCATTTTTGTATACAAACTCAACTAGTGGAAGTTACACTTCCCACTTCTGTTGTTGTTGCATCACATACATCGTCAAATTGTCCTCCAAGATCCTGTTGACCCTCTCTGTCTATCCATATGTCTATGGATGATAAGTTTTGTTGCAAGTCAACTTTTTACCCAAACCTATTGTTGACGGTGTTGGACCCCCCAACATTCAAGGGGATATCCCCGGTAAGAAGTCCCAACTAGAACTCAAACCATTTCGAGTGGGAGTCCCAGCAGTGGGTTGTAATATAGTGCCTTGACAGCGGTAACACACAAAGGTAAGTATAATGACTTTGGTTGGAAGTAAGTATCTGACCTTGCAACGAGTCAAGTGAGATGCATGGGGGTTCTAACACACAGTGGAGAACGGAAGTGTGTCTCTTAGAATCTTGTAATAATACGCAGCCTAAAACGAGCACACGAGTGGAATGACATCATGAGATGGAAGCAAAATAGTCCACAAATCAAATTGATGGGTTAATCCAACAACACGCCTTCAAAAAGGTTCATACAATTGCATACAAAATAGTTCATAATCATATGTGTAAGTTAAACAACATACATTGCTAAAGTAACTAGAATAGTCGAACTACAATAACAACATATGCATAAAAATGTGTTGGCTCAGTTATATTATTATTAAGTGAAAGTTCCATCCATACATCCACCATTGACAGCCACTAGCCCCAATAGTGGAACATTACAGTCAACACCACCTGCTCCTCCAAAGAAGTGTACTCACTCTACATTATGGAGAAGCCAAGGCTCATCACAATACTCCCAAGCCTTCTCTAAGCCTAAGCCTATCCAAAAGCTTGGCTCCCAAAAATTTTATTCTATGAGTTATGAGGTTCTATTTATAACAAAGGGTGGCGTGATCGTTGACATTCCCCTTTGAATCTTTGACTACCCTCATGACTCTTCAACTCCTTTATAAATAACTCTTTACATTACGTAGTGACTGTACACATTCCACTAATGACAAATGTAATTTCACTTCCAATATATTCACAAGTACTATACATTTTCCACATATACCCATGTGGGAGAAAATAAGCTTGAGTCAACATAATAAGACAAAACTATGACTCCAAATCTTGGGTAAAGACCAACTCAGCAACATCCTCTTGATGATATTTAGTGGTGAACAGATACCAAGCTTGGTACTGTGTTATGGTGTCCCAATATTGTTTGGTGATGTCTTTATGGAAATGGACTCTCACCTCCATGGCATCTAAGTATATGGTCTTGGAGCCTTTGTCCAACTCATCTTGAAGCATGCGTAGCATTGTCCTAAGCATGGTTGGACCACCAACATACTTCTGCATGTTTTCTACACTCAGCTGCAAGTCATCGTCGGTGGCCTCTCGCATTAACTTCTCCATGTACCTGTCGACCTCTGGCCAGACTTGGCTCTTCTCAATGGCTTGGGTGAGGGAACCAATTGAAGGGATCCTATCGATCCTCACCATGACATACAGACTCATAAACAACCATGCATAGGAAGCCTCAATGTTATTAATGAGAGAAGGGAGTTTCTCATAGTTTCGGATCAACATTCAGATTCATGCTTTGTATAGCTCTGCATGCATATTCATTATCTTATGCAAGTAAAGCGGGGTTCCCTTGTATCTCATTGTCCATTCATGTATGTGTGCAATAGCAGCATGTATGTCCTTGAGAGTTTTGGCTATCTTCATGCATCGCTGTTGAAAACCATATATATGGACAACTGCCTTATGCATGGTGACAAATTTTTCATAAAGTTTCCACATGGTGGTCTCAAGAGTCGATACTTCAGTAAGTATCGGTTTCCTCATCTCTGCCATAGCGGATCCTGCAGATTGTTCTGCCCTTTTCTTGGTCGCTTGCAAGTCCTTTGCCATCTGATCATTCTCTGCTAACAATAACTTGAAATTTGAGCTAGTGGCTTCTGCATAAGCCTTAGTGGCATCATCCACGACAGATGGATTCTTTCTAACATATGGCACTATCACCCTTTCCTTCATAAATGCAGGTGATGCGTGATCATCTGGGAAATGATTTCTCCATGCATGTACAATGTTTTGATGCAACTCATCAAAGGATATATTGTACACGTCCATCACCGGATCATCATCAAGGAGGACAGCCTCTCCTTGCTCGCTCGGGATAGGTTCTGATACTAGAGGTGGTGGAGACTATGGGGCGACCTCAAATGCTCTCAAAATGAGGTCAGGATCTTGGTCCTATGGCTCTTGTGCCAACTCCATGTCCATATCCTCAACCATTTTCTCAATCTACTAAGCAAGTTCCTGATCCTACAACTGCTCACCCTCTTATTCATCTGTTGGTTGTTCTGCCTTTTCAACCTGTATTGGTGTAGTTTTCTCTATGATCATGCCTTGCCCTTCTTCTTTTTCTTATTTATGCTTATTATCCCTCTCTCCTTCTTAGCTCCTTCTCTTCTTTCAACTTCTTCTCTATTTCCTGCAATTTCCTTTCTGCTTCCTCCAACCTTTGTTTTTCTCTCTTTCTTTGCCCTTCTCCCTTTACGTGTTGTCGCCTCTTCGCCTCCACTGCCAAAGTTGCTTTCTCAATGAGAGGATCTTCTTTTAACTTGTAGCTTTGCTCAACCTCTGGGTTCTCGACAATCTTCCTCTTGCCTTTGTCCTGCACCGGTTTGTTTCTTATTGTTGCTATTGTTGTTTATTCATACAGTGATGTTAGAGAAACTTTCCATTCTATAGCCATGTTGACCAATTCATTGAGCTTGGAGGAGTTGTAACAGTACCTCCAAGGATCTTCATCTTCCCAATGAAAGGTCTCGTGGATCCATGGATAATACATCTTTGCACAATGGATTTTGCATATACAGTGGGGATCGTACGGATTGTAGTATTTGGTGCCAAACTCAAACTTTTCTAAGTCCCTAGCCTTGGCATCCAGATCCTTCAAGCTCTTGATCTTGTACAGTCTAATCCGCAAAGGAAGAGCATGCCATGGTGCCTTCTTCCTCCTATGCAGCCTTATTGATAACCATATGTAGATGTGATATGAAACCTCTTGCATGAGCAACTTATCCGTGGAAAACCTTGGTAGCACATGTACAGGCTTCTCTCCACCAAACATTCTGATGAAGGTGCCACCGGGTGAGGCATACCAATCTGCAATGCTAAGTATTTCCTCCATCACTTCTTGGGACATGCAAGGTGGATCCTGCTCAAATATCAACTTGTAAACCATGATGATGAAATGCTGAGATAGCCTCACCATGACTCCTCAATAGTTGCACTCGGAAAGAAAATTTCAATAAATATTCACGGCAATCTCTGATGGTGCCCATGTCCAACCCATGCTAGGAAACTGATGTTGGGCACAAATTGCATTAAGTATGTACGCGGACATATAGAATCTCGCTTGCTCATCCTTGGGCAGATTTCAGCCATTAGTCACATGCACTTTCAGATGAAGATCCAACAGATCCGACCAGTTGAATGGCCTTTTGTCATTTGCCAACTAGTCCAACACAACCACCCAATTCTGCAAAAAGGTCTTCATGCACTCATGACCATACAATCGGCATGCAAATATGATCAAGATTTGATAGGCCTTTTTGAGTGACTTAGTCTTGTAAACATGATTGGGTGTCGATCCAAACTTTGACGACTCTTTCACCCAACGCTTTATGATGTATCTAGTGTTCACATTATTGTGGGGAGCATAGAAAAGTGCATCCGTGAGGTTCACCGGCTGTGGTGACACATCTGATGATAGTTTTCTATCTTGAATATAGCAAGATGTGTTCTATTGTCACTTCTCAATATCATCATCTCGAGATCGGTATGTGACACAATCTAGTGAATGATGTTCGCACATGGGAAGGCAGGGTACCTGCATGCAACCTTTTATAAGCCTAACCGATGGATGTTGACATAGACCCATCGATATTCTAGTTCTTCCTTGAAGCTTCCTGCAAAGATATCCTTGATTTTCTACCATGTTATATGCATGTCCTTCTCTATGAACAATTGTGTGTCTGCATTGACTGGAAATTTCATTGACACTTGTTCAACTATATCCCCAGTGCTACTCTCGACAGCATCCTTTGATGCAACTTTTTGGAAACCATGTTACTTGTACTATTGAAGAGTTGCTCAACAACTGTTGTACTTGGAGATAGAGAGGACACTCATGGCATGCAAATGTTAGCTTGAAACCAAAAGCACTTCAAGAATAGACCAAACAACAAACTGTGATTGCTGGGAAGGATTGCACAATTATGGGTCTCAAAGGTAAGTGACTATCAGTTGGATATGCGTATTGCGCAATTCCAGCTTCTAGTGGGGAGGTGATGCTGATTGAAACTGTGCAATGTGCAGTTCAGTCTATCTTGAGCTGGTTGGGACTGCACATTGCGAAATCCCAGTGGCCAAGGCTTGGGGACTAGCTCCTGGAACTGCGCAATGCATAGTTGAAGCCAAGCCTTTGCAGCCTCTATGCAATTCTTAGATCCAAGGCAAAGCCTTGAGATTCATAAATGCAGTGCATGCCAGGTAGAGCTAGATATGGACCAAGGAAGCCCAGATCTGCCCAAGGGAAACATGAAAACGAGAAGATCTGAAAGTGTAAGTGATGGTTGGTGTAGATCTAAATGAATGATGATGCACACAATCAAAACAAGTGCAAGAATCGATCAAACTGGATAAGAATGAATCTTATGGAGAGAGTCGCCGCAACAACGACGTTTAGTGCAAAAACTGGGTTATGCATGTGATACTTAGAAAAGGCAATGCAAAACTTAAAACAACACTTCTACAAGCTAAAATAAATCAAAACACTAGTGGTTGTTCAATAAAATAGGTAAAACAACACTCTCACAAGCAAAGGAAGCAAAAGCACCAGAAAAAGCAGCAAAAGACTAGAAAAGCAAGACTTACCCAGAAAAGTTGCAACTATTGTGCCAAAGGTTCCTATATCTCCTCGGGATTGCTAGAGAAATAAGATCGAATGTGAAAATGAGCTCTGGCAGCATCCACTAAATAGATTTGGTCAATTTAGGGTTTATGACGCAAAGGCCAAAAATCTAGGAAAAAGCAACACATGGCGACAGTTTCTAAAAATAACTCAAGTGTAACTCTGAGTGCTAAAAATAGATCTTTATTTTTTAGGGATGTTTTTTTTCCTTTTTTCCTTTTCAGGAAAGGCTTCCATGCATGCACGAAGAGATTGCACAGTTCCAAGGAGAATTGGGCAACTCACTGGCACATGCATCGGGCAGCTACTGAGGGAATTCTTATGCGCAATTCCTGGGTTGAGAGGTTCTAGCTTCCTCTCATTCTCTGCATAATTTCCCAGATGAAGGTAGGCTACTAGCTAGATCTGTGCAATTCTAGAGCCGAAGCTCATTGTTAGCTTGAACTGCACATTTCCTACGAGCAAGGATGGTTGCCCTCTAGGATTGTCCAACTCACTAAGGCAAGGCTACAACAGGATTGCAACCAAGTCAAGAGGTCATCTTTTGGTTAGACAAAAAAGCAAGTGAGAAAACACAAGCTATAAAGCAAAAGATAAAATTCAATGAAAACACAAGTACCTGGGTTAGTGCGAGATAATTTTTTGGGATTTTAGTAGGGAGGCTCCAAAACGAAGCGTAGGAAAAATTTTGGAGGGTGGTTGTAGCCACGACAACATTGGCGACACATTGGTAGAACTCCAACTCTATGTATGGACCTTACCTTGTGTAAAGCGAGTCTAATTCTTCCGGAAGTATTGTTCGATTTTTTTATCGTCATGGCTTCTTCGCTAGCGTGAGTTAAAGATATAGTCCCTACCATTTTCTTTTATCAGCAGCACACATACCAAGCCAAGTAAACTGAGTTGTTTCGATTGGGGATCAGGGGTATATTGTGCACAAATAATATAGATTGTCATCATTCTAGTTTCATCTATAGTGTTGCTTTGCTTCCAGTAGGCCTGAATAGTACCTTGGCAGAGTCACTTCAGAAACACAAGAATTTCTTCACTGCCAGTGAGCCTAGACAGTACCTCGGCGAAGTTACTTGCTTCACCTCCCTGCACAGGAAGCCTTTCTCTTCTTTCGCCTTTATTTTATTTTTTTCATTTTTCATTTTTCAAAGAATTGTGCATAAGCACTTATTTATTTCATGAGGCGGAAGAGGGATCCCAACTTATTGAGAGAAGAATAGGTTGTCCCTTCAAAGAAGGATGTTTATATAGACCTCTGACATACTTGTTAAGGTTTTCCCCCTCACCTTACTCTAGTTGACTGAGTTGAAAAGGGTTAACCGAAAATAGAAAACCGATTAGAGTAGGTGGTACTAGTTAAAAGTGCAAGCGTTGTTATTTCACCAAGACTCACTCTGAAAGGAACGTATTTTCCATCAGGGTAGCATCGACTTAAATAAACACAAGATATTCATAAAGGGAGGGAATAGATAGATAACCAAATGTTGATAGTTGTACAAGTCCTCTTCTATTTCACCTTTCTTGTCACAAGAAGCCAAACACAATTTCATGGGAAGCTAATCCTACGGGTGCATAAACAAACAAACAAGCTAATAAGCAAAGGAGCAAAGTAAAATGAAAACAAAACTGAATTAAGTAAAAGAAAAGTAGGAAATCAAACACTACTCCTACCCCTAAGCTAAACAATGCATGGGCCTACTCACGTGAAGTGATATTTCTAATGCAGCCACTAGCACATTGGTTGGCCCATGTAAATGATGGCATGGTTAACAAGAAAGATATTCAAGCAAACCAACAAACAAGAAAGATAAAGCAATGAAAACCAACACGTTCAAAGTTTGAATGCATCCACAGAAAAGAAAAGATTAAAATCACATGAAAAGCACTCTACAGGCATATCATGGTGTTGTACCACATTGTGCGAAGATGACAAGCATGTACACACTTTCAATCTTGACAAACGACCAAACATGCAAAAAGAAGAAAATTTATGTTTCGCAACATGGCTTGCTACGTATGACTCCTCCAATGCATGAGTGATAGGACCATGTGATTCTCGTGGAGGATGTGAAAATTGTAGATCAAATTGATTTTCAATGTGCACGAGAGAGTGATGAGGAACCTGGGGTGATTCAACATATTTCTGATAGGAAGTGCAACTAACCTCAAGACTACGAGAACTTGACACAACCATCAACTCGGGTTGAAGTGCCCCAACAGCTTGAGGGGTTTCCACTTCATCAAAAAATAGATCATTAAATACTGGTGGCCTAGAAAGATCAATAGTAATTGAATCAGAATCATGATCAAATGGATGATTAAAAAGGTCACGACAACCACGATCAGAAAATTTGAGATGTACATCAGCATCCTCATGATCTGATGAATCATACAGAGGGGTTGATGAGAAACAAAAAATTTCACCCTCTGAATTTACGGAAATGAAGATGAGAGGTAAAATGGATTTAGAAAGAAATATTTGTCCACTCCGCGATCAAATAATAGACTAACATCTTGTGTGTTATGTGAATGATCAGAAGTAGATACATCGGAGGATGAATTTTCACAAGAAAAATAGAAGTGGCAGAATCATAGAAGATGTCAGGATAGAACGGATGAGGTGCAGACAAAAGGAGGTCATCCTTCACCGCGGCTTCTTCTTCATATTCCCACACATGCTCATAAAAAATGATAGCGCAGGTTGGCCTCTCAACACCAACTTCGTCGACAAATTGATCCTTGTGAACATCACATGTGGACTCTGGAACTGATGAATACAACACACCAAAATCCCAAGGATCAAGGGAACCAAAGTAAGTAGGTTTAGAAAAAGGGATCACATGAAAACCATTAGGGTTGCAGTCCAAATCTTTGCAGAAATCCAGAGCAGGTGGTGTGGGAGGAGGTGATAGTTCAACAGGTTGGTTCGCAACTTCTCCTACCTCGTCCTACGGAGCTAGAGTTGTCTGATGAGAGGAGGACGGGGGGTCACTTATGACAGCAACCTTGCTCGTATGAGACTTGGAAGCTCTAACACCGAGATATGTTGGGAGGATTTCGAATGATTCCACCTTTTGTGGATTGTTAGATATGTGAAGAAGATACTAAAATCTTTCTTTCAGAAATTTCCAGTCAACTTCATCTTCTAGGAATTGAAAAGAGTTATTACAGAAGGGAAACATGAAAATGAGTAGATCTAAAAGTGTACGTGATGGTTGGTGCATATTTGAATGAATGAATGATTCATGCAATCAAAACAAGTGCAAGAATCGATCAAACTAAAGAACAATGAAGATTATGGAGAGAGTTGTCGTAACATCGACCATTAGTGCAAAAAATGGGTTATGCATGCGATACTTAGGAAAGGAAATGCAAAACTTAAAACAACACTTCTAAAAGATAAAACAAATCAAAACGCCGACAGTCGTTCTATAAAATTGGTAAAACAACACTCTCACAAGCCGAGGAAACAAAAGCAACTGAAAAAACAGTAAAAGACTCAAAAAGAAAGACTTACCCAGAAAATTTGTGACGACTATGCCGAAGGTTCCTAGATCTTCTCAGGAATCCCAAAGCTCCAAGATCAAATGTGAAAAGGAGCTTTGGCAGCGTCCATTAAATAGATTTGGTCAATTTAGGGTTTATGATGTGAAGACCAAAATCTAGGAAAAAGCGACACATGAGGACAGTTTCCAAAAATAATTCGAGTGTAACTCTAACTGCTAAAATAGATCCCTATTTTATAGGGATGGTTTTTCACTTTTTTACTTTTTTCGCGAAAGGCTCCCATGCATACATGGAGAGATTATGCAGTTCCAGGGAGAACTGGGCAACTTATTGGCACATGCATCGAGCAATTGTTGAACGAATGCTTTTGCGCAATTCCTTGGCTGAGTGGCTTTGGATGCCTCTCATGCTCTGTGTAGTTTCCCAACTGAAGGCAGGCTACCAACTAGGTCTGTGCAATTTGGAGTCAAAGCTCATTGTTGGCATGAACTACGCATTTCTTGAGAGTAAGGTTGGTTTCCCTCTAGGATTGTGTGGCTCACTAAGAAAAGGCTAGAATCGGATTCCAACCAAGTCAAGAGGTCAGCTTGTGGTTAGAAAAAAAAAGTAGGAAAACACAAGCTATAAAACAAAAGATAAAACTCAATGAAAGCACAAGTACCTGGGTCAGTGCGAGATAAATTGCCGGGATTTTAGTAGGGAGGCTCCAAAACAAAGAGTAAGCAAAATTTTGGAGGGTCATTGTAGTCACTACAACACCTACAAATAACTCTTTCTAGCACATGGAAGTGAGCTTAGCATCCCTGTCTAAAATAATCTTCTTTGGAACACTATGCAAACTTACTACATCTTTGATGAAGAATTTGCTACATCATTATTTGAATAAGTATAATTTACTAGAATGAAGTGTGATACCTTTGTCAACCTATCAACCACAACCATAATAGAATCGTGTTGTATGGATTTCCTTGGCAAAATTGTAATTAAATCAATGGAAATGATCTCCCATTTCCACTCTCAAATTAGAATCAGTTGTAGTAGACCACCTGGATGTTTGCACTCTGCTTCTACTTATTAACAATCTAAACATCTACCAACGAACTTTGCCAATTCCTTCTTCAAATTTGACTAATAGTAGAACTTCTTCACCGATGTCAATGTCTTATGATATCCTAGGTGACCTGAATATGACTTAGCATGAAATTCTCTCAAGATAAGCTTCTTGAGATCATTGTTGACTAACACATAGATATTGTCCCTAAATCTGACCAAACCATCCATTGTGAAATGATAGTCCACATCCTGATCACCTGTATCCTGTTGTACCATGTTCCTAAGCTCCCTATATATGTCATCCTATTGACCTGCCTGTAATATTTGATCCTGTAAATCTGTCCCATATGAACTCACAATTGTTATATGATTCATCTGCACTCTTTTGCTAAGAGCATATGCCAGCTTGTTCTCTTTCCCTTTAATGTACCTGATCTCAAAGTCAAACTCACTGACTGTGGCTAACCATCTAGCTTGCCTAGAATTTAGATTCAGTTGGTCAAACATGTATCTCAATCCATTGTGATCACCCATCAATACAAACCTCCTACTAAGAAGATAGTGCATCCACATCTTCAATGCATGGATGATCGCTACTAACTCAAGATCATGTGTAACATAATTCTTCTCGTACTCATTCAATTTCCTTTATTCATAACATACCACTTGTCCCTATTGCATTAAGACTCCACCAAGCCCTCTCTTGCAAGCATATTTACACACTACAAACTCTTTATCTGGATCTGCAATCTTTAGAACTGGAGCATTTGTCAACAATTGCTTCAATTGCTCAAAACAGGCTGCACATTCCTCTGTCCATTCAAATTTCTTACCTTTCCTTTGCAACGATGTAATAGGATAATAAATCTATGAGAAGTTCCTGATGAACCTCCTGTAATGACCTGCAAACCCCATAAATGACCTTACCTCATCTACATTTCTAGGAGCTTCCCATTCCATGATAAATTTATCTTTTTATAGATAATAGAGGAATAACTTGTTTGTAGAGTTTATTTAACCCAATGTTTAAGACGTCCAAGTGAGTCCATCCTTAGGGGATATGCTAATTTCTTAAGAGGATATTAATGATGTATCATAGAGCTAATCTTAAGTATATATATAGTTTATGGAGAGGATCAATATGAAGTGATTAATTCAACCACGATTATTAGTTAATATGGGTGGAATTACATATTCTTGAATAGTTTATTAATATATTAATTAGATCCTTAGTGATTTGATTAAAAATGGAGATTTTATTAAAAATGATATTTAAATTAGATTTAATATTACTAATCAATATAATATGTTGATTTAATATAAAATTAGGGTTACTTATTTATTAGGGTTGTTTTGAGATAAGGTATTTAAAAATATATATATATTTATGTTTCTTATTCCATCTATTTAAATTACGAATCCGATTACAATCTTTAATTTTATGTCAATGTATTTCTTATGAGGTTGTAAGATTATAATTAATAATATGCAAATAGTATGTGAAATTTTATAAGTTCCATTGTATTGGGTTGTTTATTAGAGGTATTAAGATTGTTATAAATTTTATAAAATTAAAAGAATGACCCTTTAGGATGAGCAAGTATTATGGAGACTATTAGATTGATTCAATACTTGCATCTATGAATTAGGATTAAATTATTTAATAGAAATTTTATTTTATGAATGAGGATAGAATTGAATGTAAATGCACAATAATAGAGTTAATTTATTGGAACTAGATATGATATGAGACCTAAATTGTTTCTAAGGGACCTATATTATGAGAGTTAACTATTGGTTTTTTATGATTTCCAGTAATGGTTTCGAGGTATTGCTTAGTTTTTAATCCATGGGGCTTTGGATTGACGGAATGGGTGCATTGTTAAGGCACTCCTTGCGATAGGTCACTGGTTCAAATCCCCCGTGGGTGCTTACCTACCAAAAAAAAAAGTATTGCTTAGTTTTAATCCATCATCTCGATTCAAGTTGTTTTTTCTTTTTTCTATTTCAATGGCTCCTTTGATTTTTCTTTTAAGATAATGGTCCCCTTTTTTAATTAGTTTGGCTTCTTCCATACAGATGTAGTGTGAGGAAGAGTGAACATGTTCTACTAAGGCAGATTTTGAGGTCCTTTCTCTTCGTAAGTCAGTGGTGTGTTCTTTGATTCTAATGTTAAAAGTTCTGCCAAATTTACCTTTTTTGGATCCTCTGTTATGCTTTCCTTGGAAACCACAAGTCCCAATTAATGTACCTCTGTCTGAAAGAAATTTCGTTTTCTAAGCTTGGCATACAACTAATGCTCTCTTAGCAATCTCAACACTACTGCTAAATGTTTGCCATGGTCTTCGTCATTCTTAGAATATATCAATATATCATCAATGAACACAATAACAAACTTTTCCATATAAGGATGCAACAAACTATTCATCAAGCACATAAAAAATGCCAAATCAAATGGAACTACAACAAACTCATAATTCCCATACCTGGTCCGTAAAGCAGTCTTGTAGATGTCCTCTTCTTTAATGCGTTACTGATGGTATCCCGATCTCAGATCAATCTTCGAGAACGTTGTTTCACACTTCAACTAGTCAAACAAATCATCAATCCTCAACAATAGATACATGTTCTTGATGGTTACCTTGTTCAACTTCCTATAGTCAATGCATAACCTGAGAGTACCATCCTTCTTCTTCACAAGCAACATTAGTGCACCCCAAGGCGACACACTTGGCCTGATGTATACTTTGTCAAGCATTTCCTTCAATTGCAACTTCAATTCCAATAACTCCATTGTGTTCATCATGTATGGAGCCTTTGATGTTGGTGGTGCCCCTTGTACCAACTCAATAGAAAAGTCCACTTCCCTATGAGGTGGAAACTCTAGAACGTTGGGTGTTTGTTATATTCTTTCCACTACTAGCCCCACGCATAAGGGGATCACGAGGGGGTGACAATTACCCTTATTTGTTGCATTGGGTGCAACAAGGGGGGCGATAGCCCCCCCTGTTGGGGGGTTTCAGGGGGGCAATAGCCCCCCTCTGCGGGATCCAGGGTAGCGCCCCAGGGGAAAAAAATATTGGACCCTATCTTAGGTGGGTAGACCTACCTATGATTTCGTGCGTGGTTTTCGCGCATGGTTTTGGGAATGATGGTTTTTTGTCCATGGTATTTTGTAGATTCGGTCAAGGGAACTATAATTATGTTATAATCCAGGGTTAATGGATTGGGATTTATGGATGCTTCAACATGCATAAATATGTATTGTAACATTGAAAGGAATATAATGAAAAGTCAATCTGGTAGTCCTGGTTTTGGGATCCAGGGGAAAATCTTTGTGTATATTTGTTTTATGTTTTATGCTCTCGCCATTGTCTATTTTCTATTTTTTAGAATTTGTATACAGGGAATTTGTGTATGGTTAAAACGTACATGGAATCTCTATGGGAAAACATCTTAAAATTGTTATAGAACTGAGTACCTCTTCAAAACATATGCATCCTCAACATCATTACCTTTATCACTAGAAATGTGTATTGCAAATAACACACTCTTTCATGTGACTGTGATTTTCCTGCATAATTGTCACCATTCTAACCAATGTTGCCTTCTTCTTACCCTGCAAGATCCTATTTTTCCATTATCATCCAAGCACTCAATAATCTTGTCATAAAAATCCACCTTGGTCCTATGAAGATACAACCAGTCCATACCCAAAAAAAAATGTATCATCACAATGGAAGCACATTCAAATGCACTAATGTAGGCATACCATTCAACTCAAATGCACAAGATCTTACCTAGTGATGAACTCTTTTCTTTCTACCTGTATCCAACTGCACTAGCCAAGATTCTGCATGTACTTCTTTATTCAAACTACTCTTATCCACTAGGTCAGGATTAACATAACTATAATTAGATCCAGGGCCAATAAAAATAGAAACAACTTGATCACAAAGCTTAGTGTTAGTCTCGATAATACATGTCTGGTGATCCACCTAGTTGTTATCCAAGGCTACATAAATCCAAGGAATACTCTCTCCAACGTCCCCCACTGTTTGTGCCTCTTGAGCATTGTAGATCTCTTGTCTACCACCCTGAGGCTATGGACAATCTCTCTTGCGATGATCTATGTCACAAGTCCAACACTATAAAGACTTCCTTCCATCACCCTTGTTCTACTCCTCAAATTGAAATACCTTCCCTTTGTCAGATGCATTGAACTTCTTAAGCAATGCCGCATTCTCTTTGTTACCTATGTCCTGAGGTCTTGTTTGCTTCTTATCCCATTTTCCTTTATTCCTCTCATTACCTTTCAATCCTGCTTAGTTTCAGATCCGCGCTTCTATTGTTCATAACAATGCTTTAGCTTCTGATGGCTTCCTCCAATGATCTAGGATCATTAAACTCAATATTGTCTTTAAATGCTACTGGCAACCCACTTATGAATCTTTAAATCTTCGCTTTCTCCTCCTTCAGATAAAGAACATACCTCAACAAATCCAAGAATCTGCTAGTGTACTCCTCATCAGTCATGGATCCCATATTCAACTCATAGAATTATTTTCCCTTGTTATCATAGTATCTCTATGATAGATACTTCTTCCTGAAAAATCTCTCGAACTCGCTCAAATTCAACTCTTCTTCATGAATACCTCTGATATTCTTTACATCTTCCCACCAAATGGTTGCTTTACCTTTAAGACTAAAAGTAGTTATTATGGACTTCATGTTCTCTGAGAAATCATGCAATCTGATTAACTTATTCATCTAGAGAAACCACGCTTTTCTATCTTGTGACTTCTTCATTTCTCCATCAAATATAGGTGGCTTTGATTTCTTGAACTCATCTGGAAAATATCCCCTATCACTCCTCTTGTAAGGATGATAACGATGACGACCATGATACATGTCTGAACCAGAGTTAGAATGAAGCTTGTGTCCACTACCTCGCTTATCAGGTGTATCTAAGAATCTTCCATTTCTGACTGTGTCATTTCTATCTGACATGTGCCCACCAAGTGACCTGCTACCATATGCTCCATTAGCCCTATCTGTAACAGTCATGGTGAAAATTTCATGTAATAAAAGTTAATAAAGGAAAAAATAAGACCACGGCTAGGGGACACTTATTCCAAGTTGAATGTTGGGCAAAGGTATCCTAGTGGGAATCACTAGATGTGTGTTTTGGCTAAGGAAAATTGGAAAGGGCTAAGGCATTAAAAGGAATTTTTGGCACATGTATTTGTGAAAAAAAATGAAATTAGGAGAAAAGTAAGGGTTTCATGTAAGGAGGAAATTGAAGGAAAATAATGGAAAATGAAGAAATTAGAGGCCCCATTAATAAAAAGGCTTATGAGGATCAGTGGGCAATATTTTTCTAACCTTTTGTTAGTTCAAGTTTGGAACTATCACATTATTCTCTCTCTCTCTCTCTCTCTCTCTCTCTCTCTCTCTCTCTCTTGGTCACTTAGATTTTTCTTGGAGCACTCTAGCTTTCAATAAAGGAAGGAAAAACAAGCAAAGGGAAAGGAAGGAAAGCAAGGATCAAGGAAGAAGAGAAGGATAAAGAAGCTTCAACAATAATACTTGCAGGTAACCTTTTACATGTATGATTTCCTAGCTAGTTTGGACATGCATGGCTTTGCATGTTGGTGTATGGTTCTCTTGTTGTTGGTGGCATGGTTTTGTCAAGTTATGACAATGGTTTTCAACCTAGCCTTGCCTTTTTGAGGATGCCATGGTGTTGGGATGTTTATTTCGGTTTTGAGATTTGGTATTCCAGATTGATTCCAAAATCTGGGGCGGAGGTGGTCTCAAGGTTCATTCCTAAAGGCCTATGAATCCCTTGATTGATTTTGGTGGGATACACGGTAAATCCTGAGGGAGAAGTCTCGATTTTGAGCCTAGTGATCTGGGTTTGGATTGTTGTAAAGCCTAAGAGATTGGTCTCGGTTTAGGGACTAGTGATCCGAGATTGGATTGCAGTAAAGCCTGAGAGACAAGGAGACGGAGAATTCCTCATGGATAGTGATGGATTCCGGATGGCATTCCATGTTTGGTTCGGTTGTGATGGGAGCACCAATTTTGGTGTGATCATGGTTTACTGAGGATGGAGGTGGTTTAACCTCTAGATTCCCTTGGTTGTTCTTGGATTGGTTGTTCTATGAGATCCCACATTCATGCTTGGAATATGGCAAAGGGGTGACTAGTTGAAAGAGAGATTTGGTTCAGCCATGTCTATGGTCAGGTGTTATGTGGAAGTCTCGAACCTAGTTAGATTTGCCTATGATTAATAAAAGCTAAGTTCTCTTACTTTTGTACTTGTTTATATGTGGATTTAATGGTTGTCATATATTCGATATTTATATGGTTTAATGTTGGTTATAAGCATGGTTATGTGATTGGTTCATGTCATGGATATTTCATGTATTTACTTGGAATTGTTAAATGGATGGATGCAAGACCTAATTGATGATATAATCATCTAATGGAGAAGGAGGTGATCCTTCTCATTATGTTTCATAAGTTCTTTTAGTCATTTATGCTTTGTCTTGTATCCTGGACCTATAGGTTTCATTGACGCCAAGTGTTTGATAGAATGTCAATCTTGGTTGGGGATGCTCATGCCTAGTCCTAAGGTTAATTTTTGATTTATCAGCATTGTTATCATGTCTTTGATGGATTCTAAATGTTGTAGCAAGTTTTGGGCAGAGATCGGGATTCTAGGCTAGAAAAGTGGCTCAAATCTCGGGGTTGTTGGCACAGGTATGCTAAGAAAAGTCCACAATCGCTAGCACAGAGGCCTGTGAGAGAGACTTTGAGTTTTTGGTCGTTGTTCTTCCTATAGCATGAGAGTGACTTTCGATTAAGAGGCTTAAAACATCAGTGGGACCCAAGGACAAAATGTCTGAGTGACTGACATGTCTCCTGGGGGTGTAATTGCTGATGTGGATGGGTTTGTTTTATGAGTTCCGTCAATTCCATTTCCTTAAGGTCAACAAGGAGATTGAATCCCTCATAGTAACCTCTCCCATCACATGTTTTCTCGGCTGCTTGGGTGGACCTAGGAGGAAGGGTTGTTACAAATTGATATTAGAGTGTGGTTGTGCTCTCCTTGAGTGAAGGTGCTTGGTCATGTATGCATGTCAGTTGCATGTGTGTCTCTTACACTTGTATTCTAGGTGCTTGTTTTGTTCCATCATGTTGCTCATGATTGTAGTAATGTTGTCATGAGGAACTTGATGTGATTCTGTGGGGTGCTTCATCGGAATTATATACCTAGTTGCATATGGTTATATGTCGCTTATGTGTTGATTATTTGGCACTTGACTACATAGAATTTCCCTATGCATCAGATGGGAAGCATGGTGTGGGTCACTCTTCTAACCTGGCAGACACATTAAGAAGCCTTAAGGAAGAAATAAGGAGTTGCAAAGCATATAATGACCAAATCATGCAGGCACAAGATAAACAAGCAGAGGTGAATGCGATACTACTTCAGAGTTTGTCAAATCTGCAGTGATACGGTTCACTTCGGATCAGCCATGGACATGATAACAAAACTAATGGGTCATATGATAGTAGGTCTCCTAGTAGACACAGGTCGGATATATCTGACACGATCAGAGATGGAAAGTTGTTGGACACTTTGGATAAGGGAGGTGATCGACACAGATAATATTCCAGTTCTGGTTTTTATAGACATCATGATCGTCATTGTCATCATCCTTACAGGAGGAGTGATGTGGGATACTTTTCGGATGAGTTTAAGAAGACAAATCCACCTACCTCTGATGGAAATATGAAGAAATCACAGGATGCAGAAGCATGGTTTCTTGGTACGAAGAAATTCTTTCGATTGCATGATTATTCAAAAAAACATGAAAGCAAATATAGCCACTTTCAGTCTCAAAGGTAAAGCATATATTTGGTGGGAAAACATGAATAATGTCAAAGGTATGCATGAGGAGGATTTGACTCGGCATGCATTTGAAAGGCTCTTCAAGAAGAAGTACTTTTCAGAGAGGTACTATGATGACAGAGCTAAGGAGTTTAATGAGCTCCGAATGGGTTCTATGACATATGATGAGTATACTAGCAGATTTTTGGAGTTGTTGAGATATGTGCCTTACCTCAGGGAGAAGAAGGTTGAGGTTTAGAGATTCATCAGTGGATTCCAGTTGCATACAGAGACCGGATTGAGTTCAATGAGCCTAGATCATTAGAGGAGGCCATCTGAAAGTTGAAGCATTGTTATGAGTAGTCGAAGTGCAATGTTATGAAACCAGCTCACAAAAAGATAGAAAAGAGAGATAAACACCTTAGAATTCAGCCTCTTCGAGGGGGCAACCTCCTTTACATTACACAAATGAGCAATTATTCGATGATACAAATGACAAAACCTCCTTTCTATATATAGGAGTCTAATGGGTCATAATATAATCAAACTCGACCTAACAATAATAATATAAAGGCACAATAATCACAATAGTGGGCTTCTATGAGGCACAATAATAACAATATGGGGACAATAGGGGCACAACACTAATAATAAGGGCTACAATGACAATAGTAATGGGGGAATCACTAGTATTATAGGGGCCTAACATGCCCCTCTCCTTCAAAAAAGTGTTGTCCTCAATGCTTGAGTAGTTATGGATGCTTTTGTATAAAATTCTCATCCTCCCATGTGGAATATTCAGCGGGTAAGTTCTTCCACTTGACAAGATGCTCCGAAATTGATCGATTTCACAAATGTCAAGTTCTTGTTTCTATGACTGATTCAGGTTCCAATATGATTTTTCCTTCCCTGTCAAGTTCTGGCAATATTTTTTAACTAGGAGCTTGTCACCAATAACCTTCTTTAAGCATGAAACATGGAAAACTGGGTGCACTTGGGAAGCTGCAGAAAGCTTTAATTTGTATGCCATAGTACCAATATTTTGCAGCGCATTGTACGAACCATAATACTTTGGTGATAAAATATTATCCTTCTTAGCTTGCTTGAGGGACATTTGTTTATATGGTGTAGCCGTAGAAATAACCAGTCACCTATATCAAAACTTATTTCATTGCGATGTTGATCTTCCTGTTGTTTCATTATATTCTGTGCCGAAGTTAGGTTATCCTTTAAGAGTTGGAGAACTTGTTGTTGATGCTCGATGTGATCTTCCACTACTTGAACCTTATAATTTTCTCTTAAATATGATGTGATGGATGGTGGGTGATATCCATAAAGTGCCATAAATGGGGTCATTTTTGCTGCAGTATGGAAGGAAGTGTTATACCACCTTTCAGCCAAAGGAAACCATTTGACCCGTTATGTCTGTTTATTAGATACAAAGCAACGAATATATCCTTCCAAACATTTGTTTATTATCTCAGTTTGCCCATCAGATTGAAGATGATAATATGAGCTATGAGCTAACTGAATACCAAGACAAGAAAATAATTATGTCCAAAACTTTCCAGTGAAAATGGGATCTCTGTCACTTACAACAATCTTTGGGTTTCCATGTAGCTTTTGAATTGTTTCCATAAATGCAGTAGAAACTGTACTAGCTTTAAATGGATGAGATAATGCAAAAAAGTGTGCATACTTGGTAAGTCTGTCAATTACCACCATGATGACACTCTTTCCTTCGGACTTGGGTAAACCTATGATGAAATCCATTGAAAACCCCTCCCAACATTGACTTGGAATGGATAAAGGTTGTAATAGACCCAGGTTCTTAATTGTTTCAACTTTATTTTGTTGGAAAACCAAACATTCCGCCACAAACTTTTGAATATCAGATTTAAGGTCCTCCCAAAAAAACTCCTTCTTAACCCTGTTGTAAGTTTTTAAAAATCTTGAGTGCCTTCCTAAGGGAGAGGTGTGCAATTTCGTAAGAATCTTTTGTTCGAGTTGGGAATTCTGACATAGGTATAAGTGATATTTGTACCATAATGAATCATTTTTCCAGCTAAATGTATCAGATGTATTGGGATCTTGTTGTAACTTTTGAATGAGTGCCCACACTTCTTCATCATTCTTCCATTCATCCCTTGCTTCGTTTATCCAGTTTGGTTGGATAATAGAAATGGCACAAACCAATGCTTCCACTTCCTTTGTTTGTATATGTTTTTAAAGTCATAACCCAACACCTTTGTTACCCATTTTTGCTACTCTTCTGAAGATAATCTTTGTTCTAAAAATTATTTAAGGCTATCATGATCCGCTTTTACCTTGAAGTGTCTTCCCATAAGGTAGGATCACCATTTCTTAAGTGCATGCAGTATTGCCAACATTTCCTTCTCATAAATAGCTTTGTGTAAATACTTTCCTTTGATTTAACGACTTTCGAAAGCAATGGGTCTTTCTTCTTGCATTAAAACAACACCAATTCCATTTCCCGAGGCATCAAATTCCACAATAAAGGTTTTTGTGAAATCCGGCATAGCTAAGATCAGTGCTTGGCACATTGCCTCTTTAAGATGTTCAAAGGCCTTCGTTGCTTCTCGAGTCTATAAGAATGCATCTTTCTTCAATAATGTTATTAGAGGTGCTACTATTCTCCCATAGTTCTTAACAAACTTGTGATAATACCCTGTGAACCCGAGAAATTCTCACAGATTCTTTATGTATGTGGGGATTTTCCATTCCTTAATGGCTTTAATTTTTCTAGGGTCTGCCTTAACACCTTCATGAGATACAATATGACCCAGATATTCCACCTTTTGTACTCTAAAGAAACATTTGGAGCTTTTTGCATATAATTGTTTCTCCTCCAATAGTTTGAGCACCCTATCAACATGTTGAACATGATCCTTCCAAGACTTGCTATACATTAGTATATCATCAAAAAATACTAACACAAATTTTCTAAGGAAGGGTTTGAAAATGGGATTCATCAAACCTTGAAATGTAGAAGGTGCATTGGTAAGGCCAGAAGGCATGACCAAAAATTCATAATGACCCTCATGAGTTCTAAATGTTGTTTTTGGAATGTCTTCAGTCTTCATTCTGATTTGATGATATCCTGAATGAAGATCCAACTTGGTGAAGTAAATTGATCCATGCAATTCATCCAATAGTTCATCAATGATATGAATGGGAAATTTATCTTTAATAGTGAGCTTGTTGAGTTCCCTATAATCCGGACACACATACCATGATCCATCTTTCTTGTGCACCAATACTACTGGAGCAGAGAAAGAACTTTGACTAGGTTGAATTATACCAGCCTCTAGCATTTCTGCAACCATACATTCAATTTCACTCTTTTAGGAAAAGGGATATATGTAAGGCCTGATGTTTGGAGGCACACTTCCTGGAATCAAATGAATAGCATGATCATGATCATGAATAGGTGGGAGACCTTTGGGTGTCTCAAATACCTTGGAATGATTATCCAAGGCTTTTTAGAGATCTAGAGAGATAGATGATTTTGATGTGGGAACCTCTAGCGAACATAATTGTGAAATTATGCCTCGTTGTTCTTTCTTTAGAAGCTTTTTCATTCCATTAGAGTTGATTATCTTTCCTCATTCCCTGTGATACCTCTTAATTCAACTTCCTTTCCTTCTGAAGAAAATTTCATGAAAAGTTCTTGAAAGTTAAAAGCTATTGTACCCAAGGATTGTAGCCATTGGACTCCTAGTACAACATCAGCACCACCCATTGGAATGGAAAGCATTGGGCTATTCAATACATATTCTCCCATGGATAGTTTGATATTATGGAACTTTCCAAAGCTATTTATGGTTCCTCCACTTACAACCATCACTTGACACTAGTGTTGGATATAGGAAGCAATTCAATTCCTTGGCTATCTTAAAATGAATAAAATTATGGGTATTGCCTGAATCAATCAACATTATTACCTTTTTCTTCTTGATATGTCATTCTATCTTGATAGTTTGAGGAGTGGTAATTTCGGCCAATGCATTACAAGATATGGTTGGATTCATTTCTTCTTTCTCCAGGGTTTGTTCCTCGTGTATATCCTCTTCTTTTGACATTTCTTGTTCCTTTTCTTCCTCCTCTTCACAATCTGTGTAACATAATTTCTTCTTAGCACACTTATGACCTTTAGTGTATTTGATATCGCAACTGTTAAAAAGCCCTTTTGCTCTTTTTTCTTCCAATTTTTGGGGTGTCATCCTTGTAAGTTGTGGAAGGCTAGGGGAACCAACACTTCCATCCTTATAGTTGTGAGTGGTAGGCTTCCTTATTGCCATACATTTGCTTTCCATTTTTATTGCCAATCTGAATTCCTTCACTAATGAGTCAGGTTCCCAAAGGCGAACCTCATTTTGAATGTTATACTTTAAAGTCCCTATGAACACTTCAATCTTATTCTCCTTTGGAATATCTTTTACCCTTATATTCAATTTCTGGAAGTCCTCAATGTGCTCCATCATTGAACCCTTTTGTTTGAGGTTTATCAATTAGCTAAAAAAAGTGTTGCTTTTTGTATCCTCATAATGTGCTATCATTTCTTCTGTAAAAACTTCCCAAGTGGTAATTTGTTTATGAGATCAAAGCCATCAATACCATACAAACTGATTTGGTTCCAAATATAAAGTTGCAATGCATATCTTTTGTGTGTCTTGCACATTTTGGAGATCGAAAAATCGCCTCATCTGTAGTATCCATGTTACAATATCCTTGCCATCAAACTTCCTTATCGATCTTTGGAACATGGTGGGTCTTCAATCCAACATTAGAGTCTATGAAATCATGATTAACATTTCTTTTGTTCTCATCATGGGTTTCCTTTACTACCCTTTCACCATTAGTAAGCATTTCTTGTAGCAGCTTATTCAAATCTATCTTCAAATCTTCCATCTTAGCATCTATGCCATTCATCTTAGCTTCCATGCCATCCATCTTAGCTTCCACTCCATCCATCTTAACTTGCACAACATTCATATTAGCTTCCACGTTATTCATCTTAGCTTCGGTTACCTTCTGTGAGAGTGAAATTTGTTGCACTTGGTCTCGTAATTTTGATATATCATGTTGCTTTCCTTCCTCTTCTTCATGATTCATGCTAGAGCTTTTAGGTTACTTACTAGTTGTTTCCATTTTCTTTCTTTGGGGCATCAATTAATGATAATTATGCTTCACTATGCCCTTTGAAGTTCAACCTAATTTTTCAACCCAAACTTATTCAAAAGTTTAAAAAGACTACACAATGTTTTTCACTTTGTAGAAGCTCGATATTGAATCTATTGTATCTCTGTAATTACGGATCACCAAGGTCTGAAATTGATTTCTATGGTAGCCCTCTGAGTCTTCTTTCTAATGCCACCAGTCTAATCAAAATTTGATTTTCCAAGAAAGGGTTATGCCCAATCTCCCATGATGACCTGATTATATAATTTTTCAGTAGAGCGAACTTGTACGACGTGCTAGGTGTCACTGTTTTGACCTTCAGATCTTAAAAAGATACATAGAAAACTACAATATGTATTTTTCTGTAACTTCTTATGAAATTTCAATTTGATGCTCAGAGAGAAAGTTATGGCGATTTTCTCAAGGTCACATGTTTGGAATGTAATTCGGAAGTCTGCAAAAACCCTAACTTTCTCAGATTCAGAATGATTTCAGTTCAAAATGGGTTTTTTTTAGCTTCTGAAATGTCATAGAAAAAATTTATAGCGAAAATTCCACGATGACCTGTTTGGAGCAGCGAAACCCTAGAATCCAAAGGCTCTGATACCAAATGTTATGAAACCGGCTCACAAAAAGATAGAAAAGAGAGATAAACGCCTTAGAATTCAGCCTCTTTGAGGGGGCAAACTCCTTTACATTACACAAATGAACAATTCTTCGATGATACAAATGACAAAACCTCCTTTCTATATATAGGAGTCTAAGGGGTCACAATATAATCAAAGTTGACCTAACAATAATAATATAAGGGCACAACAATAACAATATTGGGCTTCTATGGGGCAAAATAATAACAATATGGGGATAATAGGGGCACAACAGTAACCATAAGGGCTACAATGACAATCGTAATGGGGGAATCACTAGTATTATAGGGATCTAACACACAAAGTTAAGCCCAAGAATGACTTGAAAAAAAATGAGAAAGCTAAAGGAAAATGGCCACCAAAGAGAGGAAGACCTCGAGATGCAAGTGAGAAAGAAAATGTAGTTCCTTACAAGAGATTCAATATAACTGAGAAAGGACGTGAAGAGCATCAAGATAGAGGCAGTGGTAGGGAACCATTGCAGTGTTGGATATGTGGTAAGGATCATCATAAGAGGGATTGTATACAGTCTCAGAGTGGTGGTAGACCCTAGATCTACAGTGCTCTGGAGGCGCATGCAGTTGGTGATGTTTGTCATAGCATTCCACAAATCTATCCAGTTGTGGACAATAGGCAGGCAAATCATCAGGCATCGGTCATTGAGATGGAAGGTAAGCTTTGTAATCAAGTTGTTTCTATTTTGATTAATCCTTAATCTAACTATAGTTATATTAATCTTGACCTAGTGGATAAGGTGGTTTAAGACAAGAAGTGCATGCAAAATCATGGTTGGTACAGTTGGCTACAGGTACAAAGAAGCGAATTCACCATTGGGTAAGAGCTTGTGCATTTGAGTTAAATGGTATGCCCACAGCAACACATTTGAATGTATTTCCATTGGGTTCTTATAGTATGATTTTAGGTATGGATTGGTTATACCTTCATAGAACCAAACTGGATTGCTTCGACAAGGCCATTGAATGTGTGGATGATAGTGGGGAAATATGACGTTGCAAGGGAAGAAGAAGCCTACATCAGTGAGGATGGTTACCAATATGCAGGCTAAGCGTAGTATCAGAAAAGGTTGTGTGATGTTTTCAGTAAACATTTCTAGTGACAAGGGTAAGGAGGTTGAGGATGCAGATGTGTTAGGCAGATACCCAATTTTGCAGCAGTTTCAAGATGTATTTCCTGATGACATTACAGAGTTTACACCTCACAGGGAGGTAGACTTTTCTATTGAGTTGGTACCAGGGGCAACCCCAACATAAAAAGCACCTTATAGGATGAGCACACTTCAATTGGTTGAGTTAAGGTTGCAGCTGAAGGAAATGTTCGACAAGGGATACATTAGGCAGAGTGTAATGCCATGGGGTGCACTAGTGTTGTTCGTGAAGAAGAAAGATGGTACTCTTAGATTGTGCATTGACTACAGGCAACTGAACAAAGTAACGATCAAGAGAAGGTACGCTTTGTCGAGGATTGATGATTTGTTTGATCAGTTGAAGGCAACAATAGTGTTCTCTAAGATCGACTTGAGATCAGGATACCATCAGGTATGCATCAAGGAAGAGGATATCTTCAAGATTGCATTCAAGACCAGGTATGGGCATTATGAGTTTTTTGTTGTGCCAGTCGATTTGATTAATTCTCTAGCTACATTTATGTGTTCGATGAATAGTGTGTTGCATCCTTATCTGGACAAGTTTGTTATTGTATTCATTGATGACATATTGGTATATTATAATAATTAGGAATAACATGTCAAGAATTTAGCAACAGTGTTGAGGTTACTAAGAGAGCATCAATTGTATGCTAAACTTAACAAGTGCAACTTCTTTCAGACGGAGGTACATTATTTGGGGCATGTTGTCTTCATGGCATAGCAGTGGATCTAAAAAAGATAAGGGCTATTATGGAGTGGGCAGCTCCTAAGAATGTGGATGAGGTGAGATCATTTATGGGATTGGCAAGTTACTATAGGAGGTTCATCTGGAACTTCTCATGCATTGCATATCCTATCACATGATTGCAGTGGAAAGGTAAGAAGTTTGAATGGATAGAAGAATGTGAGGCTAGTTTTGAGCAACTTAAGCAATTGTTGACACATGCACCAATGCTAAAGATTACAGATCCAGACAAGGAGTTTGTAGTGTGTACAGATGCTTGCAAGAGAGGACTTGGTGTTTTTCATGCAAGAAGGGCAGGTAGTGTGCTATGAGTCACAAAAATTGAATGAGCACGAGCATAATTGTCCAACACGTTATCTTGAGCTAGCAACGATTATACATGCATTGAAGATGTGGAGGGACTATCTTCTTGGCAGAGGTTTCATTGGTGAGTGATCACAGTGGGTTGAGATATTTGTTTGATCAATCGAATCTGAATTCCAGGCAAGCTAGATGGTTGGCTACCCTTAGTGAGTTCGACTTCAAGATCAGATACATCAAAGGGAAGGAGAACTAGGTTGTGGATACTCTTAGCAAGAATGTATAGGTAAATCATATAGCAGCTATGAGCTCTTATGTGACAGATTTATAGGAGAACATCTTGCATACGGGACAGTGAGATGACAAATACATGGAGATTATGCATAGGTTACAACAGAGCACAGGTACTGGTGATCGGGATGCAGACTATCATCTCACGATAGATGGTTTGGTGGGGTTTAGAGACATAATCTATGTGTTGAATTATAATGAGCTCAAGAAGCTTATCTTGAGTGAGTTTCACACCAAGACATACTTGGGTCATCTAGGATATTAGAAGACATTGATAATAGTGAAGAAGTTCTACTATTGGCTGAATCTGAAGAAGGAAGTCACAGAGTTCATGGCTAGATGTTTAGATTGTCAGCAAGTCAAGGCAGAATGTAAGCATCCAGGTGGTTTGCTACAGCCTATAGTGATTCCATAATGGAAATGGGAGGTCATTTCCACGGATTTCATCCCAGGTCTTCTGAGGATAGTAAAGCAACATGACTCTCTTATGGTTTTGGTTGAAAGATTGAGCAAGGTAGCTCACTTCATTTCATTAAAGACTATTCAGCCAGTGAGGTAACACAAGTGTTCATCAAAGAGATAGTGAGACTGCATGGTGTTCCAAAGAAGATTGTGTCGGACAGGGATGTAAAGTTTACTTCCAAGTTTTGGAAGGAGCTATTTGCAAGCTTGGTTAAAGAGTTGGCCTTCAACATAACTTATCATATGTAGATAGATGGACATACAGAGAGGGTCAACATGATCTTAGAGGATATGTTAAGAATGTATGTGATGTACCAACAGAAGAAATGGGAGGAGTATCTTCGATTGGTCGAGTTCACATACAACAATGGTTATCAAGAGTCATTAAGGATGAGTCCTTTCAAGGCATTGTATGGACAGAGTTGTAACACTCCCATCAACTCGAGTGATCTAATGAACATGGTACTTATTGGACCAGACATGTCGGTAGACATGGAGTAGGAAATGCATGTTATAAAGAAGAATATAAAGGAAGCACAAGATAGACAGAAGAGTTATGCGGATCAACGTAGGGTGTTCAAGGAGTTTCAGGTCAAGGAGTCTGTGTATTTGTGCATCAAGCCCAGGAAAATCTCTTTGAGGATTGGTTCATGTGCCAAGTTGGCACCATGGTATTGCGAGCCTTTTGAGATCCTTGAGAGGATTGGACCAATGGAATATCGACTTGTACTGCCTCCAACACTAAAATTCCATGATGTTTTCTATATTTCATTGCTTGAGAAGTATATAAAGGATGTTGATCATGTTATTGATTGGTCTGTATTGCAGGTGGAGCAAGAAGGAGAGTTCCAACCAGAGCCTCAATGCATATTGCAACGGAAACATCTCATGCTCAAGAACAAAGCCATAGAGAAAGTTAAAGTGTAGTGGAAGCACTTTGGGACTAAAGAAGCTACATGGGAGATGGCAGATTAGATGCGGGCCCTGTATCCTTCATTGTTTGCCGATTGAGGCAAAACAGTTTTGGTTTGATGTTGGTATATGTTTAGCATATGTATTGCTAATGTTTTGGTATATGTATGTATATGTATATGGATGTAAATACTGCCATGAGATAAGTTATAAAGCTCCAATAAGTGGTATGGGTATCATATTATTATGGTTGTTATATTGTCATGTTGTCATGATGTTTTGCTTTTGAGCAGGTCTTTCAATGTAAATACTGCAACAAGCTAAGTTATAAAGCTCCATGGGCAGTATGTTTGTTTTTCAATTATGTTTCTGAGGTCAAGGTGTGGTTTAACACCGAGGATGTTTTTCCCCAAGGGGGAGGGTTCTGTAAAAGCCCTGTTGAAAATTTAATGTAATAAAATTTAATAAAGGCAAAATAAGACCATGGTTAAGGGACACTTATTCCAAGGTTAATGTTGGGCAATATATCCTAGTGGGCATCACTAGATGTGTGTTTTGGCTAAGGAAAATTGGCAAAGGCTAAGGCTAAGGCATTAAAAGGCAAAAAGGAATTTTTGGCACATTTATTTATGAAAATAAAGGAAATTAGGAGAAAAGTAAGGTGAAAAGTCACATCTTGCATGTGAGGAGGAAATTGAAGGAAAATAATGGAAAATCAAGAATAGAGGCCTCATTAATAAGAAGGCTTCTAAGGATCAGTGGGAAATATATTTCTAACCTTTTGTCAGTTCAAGTTTGGAGCTCTCTCATTATTCTCTCTCTCTCTTAGTCACTTAGAGTTTTCTTCGAGCTCTGTAGCTTTAGATCAAGGAAGGAAAAGCAAGCAAGGGGAAAGCACGAAAAGCAAGGATCAAGGAAGAAGAGTAGGATCAAGCAGCTTCAGTGGGAATACTTATAGGTAACCTTTTACATGTGTGATTTCCTATCTGGTTTGGACATGCATGGATTTTCATGTTGGTGTATGGTTCTCTTGTTTTCAGCGGCATGGTTTTGTCGGGTTATGAGATTGGTTTTCAGCCTAGCCTTGACTTTTTCCGGATGCCATGGAGTTGGGATGTTTATTTTAGTTTTGATCTTTGGTTTGTCGGATGGATTTCAAAATCCAGGGCGGAGGTGGTATCAAGATTCATTCCCAAAGGCCTAGGAATCCCTTGACTGGTTTTGGTGGGATACACAGTAAACCTTGAGACAGAAGTCTCAATTTAGGGCTTAATGATCTAGGTTTGGATTGCCTGAGATACTGGTCTTGGTTTAGGGCATAGTGATTTGGGATTGGATTGCGGTAAAGCATGAGAAACAAGGAGACGAAAAATTCCTCAAGGATAATGATGGATTATGTATGGCATTCCACATTTGGTTCTGTTGTGATCGGAGCACAAGTTTTGGTGTGATCATGGTTTGGTGAGGGTGGAGATGGTTCAACCATTGGATTCCCTTGGTTTTTCTTGGATTGGTTGTTCTATGAGATCCCACATTCATGCTTGGAATATGGCACGTGGGTGACTAGTTGAAAGAGAGATTTGGTTCAGCCATGTCTATGGTCAGGGGGTACATGGAAGTCCCAAACCTGATCAGATTTGCCTATGATTAATAAAAACTAAGTTATCTTACTTTTGTACTTGTTTATATGTGGATTTAATGGCTATCATATCTCTGATATTTATATGGTTTAATGTTGGTTATAAGCATGGTTATGTGATTGGTTCATGTAATTGTTAAATGGATGGATATAAGACCTAATTATTAAACGGATGGATGCAAGACATAATAGTCTAATGGAGAAGGAGGTGATCCTTCTAGTTATGTTTCATAAGTTCTTTCAGTCATTTATGCTCTATCTTTTATCCTATACTCGTAGGTTGCATTGATGCCAAGTGTTTATGTCAATCCCGGTTTGGGATGCTCAGGCCTAGTCCCGAGGTTTCTTTTTTTATTTATTAGCATTTTTATCATGTCTTTGATGGATTCTAAAGGTTGTAGTAAGTTGTAGGCAGAGGCCAGGATTCTAGCCTAGAAAAGTGGCTCAAATCTTGGGGTCACTGGCACAGGTCTGCTGAGAAAAGTCCACAGTCATTGGCACAAAGGCCTATGAGAGCGACTTTCAGATGTTGGTCGTTGTCTTACCTATAGTATGAGAGTGACTTTGGGTTAAGAGGCTTAAAACATCAGTGGGACCCAAGGACAGGATGTCTAAGCGATTGATATGCCTCATGGGGGTGTAATTGTTGATGTCGATGAGTTTTTTTAATGAGTTTCGTCGATTCCATTTCCTTAAGGTCACCAAGGAGAATGAATCCTTCATAGTAACCTCTCTCATCACATGTTTGCTCAGATGGTTGGCCGTGTGGGTGGACCTAGGAGGAGGGGGTGTTACATTATCCTCCTATCCATGACTAGTCCTAAGTGGTCCTTGTCTCTACAAGTTTGTGTTGAAAATAACAACAAGAAAATCCTAATTTAATTTTGTCCTTGAATTAAATTAGGAATTAAATTGTAATTCTCATTCTCATAGCAACTTTTAATAGTTAAATAAGTTAATTTGACTTAGTTGGATTGGTAAATTTGAGTTAGGAGTCTATCTAGAGTCATGTAGAGCGGTTCCTCAATTTTAGGGGGGCAAGTTGAGTTCTTTTGAGTTGTAATTATTTAATTCAATTTAACTGAGTTAAATTCAGTTCAACTAGTTCCAACTGATGTAGGGATTAGTGGGAGATCCAATAGTGGGGTGTAACCAACGCTACTCAACTAGTAAACTAAAGAGTCATTCATAATTAACTCATGCATGTCAGATCAAAGAAGGACCCAGTTGATATTGGAGTTCAGGGACAATGTACTATCAATTGTATAATCATCCAAATTGCATAGGTGGTGCATGCAATCATACAAAGGCCTATAATGGATTGTGTAGTTATGGATGAGGAATTTCCCAATTACATATGGGCTAATTCCCTAGGAAACTATACAAGGAAATAAGAGCCTGGCAAACAACAGATTTGGCTAAGTATTGGTTGGAGTTTGTTTGTGAAGCAGTGGGATAGATTGTGATAGTGCAGAGTTTGCTCGACCTTGAGCTAAGCATTGTAATCTTCTCAAATTTTCTAATTAATGCAATATACAGATAGCAGGGGTTTTTAGCTATGGCTTTCCCCATAAAATTATTGTGTTATGTGTGATTGAATTCTTCCTTTTTCTGCTTTGTGATTTCATCGATCAATTATTGTTTATGCTGATGAGTAAAGTAGATTCAATTCAATTTTTTTAGCATACTACAATCTGTATTTTGAATCTACAAGGAATTTCTACACTGTATCAGAGCTTAAATCACTATAGAAGAGGAGAATATAAGTTTTTCTTTTGCAAGAGAAAACAAATTTGCAGTATCATACTTCAAAACCAACAACATGTTGTTCTATGGATTGAGGCTCGAATATGGCCTTGAGAGAAATTCGAATTATATTGCTTGGAAGGATAGGATGGAGGTAGTGTTGGAAGACAACGAGCTTAAGGAATTCATAGACAATGGCATTCCTAAGCTAGTTGATGCTCATGATCTGACAGAATGGAGAAAGTGCATGGCAAAGGCGAGAAGGATTATCCTATAAGGAGTTCAAGATCATCTTGTCTCAAACCTCCACGGTAAGGAAATTCCATTTGCAACGTGGAAGGCCTTAACGGACTTGTTTCAAAACAATAGTGACCACATAAAGCTGGCACTTAAGGACAAGCTCAGAAAGATCAAGATATATAAGGGTGATACAATACCAAGGTACTTGACCAAGTTCACCCAATGTGGGGATGAACTTGAAAGTGTTGGTGTTACAGTTGCTAAAGATGATCTGGTGAGCCTAGAACTTTTAGGACTTCCCAAGAGCTGGAATAGCTACCAGGACTCGATTAATGGGAGGGAGAAGCTACCAGAGTGGGAGTGATCATGGTCTGACTTGGTACAAGAAGAGATCTGACGGAACACCAGAGACGGATCCTCATCCAAGCATGATGAGGAGAATTGTTCCTTAGTTGAAAAGGCGAAGAAAGGGAAGGGGAAGTCATCCAATTCCAAATCATATTCTAGTCAGGGCAGAAAGAAGAAGGATGTGTCGAAGATTAAATGTTTTCATTGTCACGAGCAGGGACACTATGCCACAAAGTGTCCACACAAGAAGGTCGGTAAAAATCCCTCAAGAGGAGCGATAGGTGAAGCTCTTGCTTCACAATTTGAACTAGATTTCACCCTCATCGCTTGCATGGTGACATCAGTGATGGGTAGTGTTTAGTCAATTTAACGTCTTAAATTGCTCTACAGAAATTAACAATCCAGGTATCATAAACTGATGAAGTGTGGTGCACCATATGTGCTTAGTTAACCTTTTTCTTACTTTGTTGTTTTATAGATTTTATTTTGTTTTGGGGTTTTGTTTTTGTTGATCTCCTAAAGTGTCTAATGCAAATGGGAATCCTATTCTAAGGTCTTAAGAATACTTTTAAAGGTCAAGTATCGGTAGAGATTTCAAGACAAGGTTTATGTCCCTAATGGTAACTTCCAAAACTTAGCACTTCAAAAGATCTCAAAACATGCTATTGATCAAATCAGTACTTGAACAAAAGTGTAAATGTGCAGCTACATCAATCAAACAAAAGATGAAATATTGATCATGAAATCATTGTCTCTGCTGCTTGTCTAAATATGGAAATAAAAGTTAATCTATTGCACTCAAACAAATAAAAAACTGAAAAACTAATAAAAGTAAAATCAAATCACAATATTCATATTTCAATCCCTCGCCAGTTAGTCTAGCTATGGCTTTCGGAGGTAACCGTCAATGAAATGAGAAATCCAATATCTAATTGCAAAAAATTAAACTAAAATCAAATCGCAACATTCATATTTCGATCCCTCACCAGTTAGTCTCGCTATGGATTTCGGAGGTAACCGTCAATGAAATGAGTAATCCAATATCTAATTGCAGAAAAGTAAACTAAAATCAAATCACAACATTCATATTTCGATCCCTCTCCAGTTAGTCTTGCTATGGCTTTCGGAGGTAACCGTCAATGAAATGAGCAATCCAATATCTAATTGGAGAAAAGTAAACTAAAATCAAATCACAACATTCATATTTCAATCCCTCGCTAGTTAGTCTCGCTATGGCTTTCGGAGGTAACCGTCAATGAAATGAGCAATCCAATATCTAATTGGAGAAAAGTAAACTAAAATCAAATCACAACATTCATATTTCGATCCCTCGCCAGTTAGTCTCGCTATGGCTTTCAGAGGTAACCATCAATGAAATGAGCAATCCAATATCTAATTGCTGGAAAAGTAAACTAAAATTAAATCACAACATTCATATTTCGATCCCCCGCCAGTTAGTCTCGCTATGGCTTTCGGAGGTAATTGTCAATGAAATGAGTGACTTGATATCTAAACCAACTAACAAAGAAAATGAATAAGACTGAAATCGAAACATAACTGAAATTGAAAAGCTAAAAAAAGACAAAGTCAGCAGAGAGGCAAATCTCATGTCACTATTTGATGCAAAAAAAACATGTAAAGAAAAATTAATCTACAATCAACTGGTTGAACACACTTACATGAATTAAAATTGCATGAATGGAAAATCTAATCTATCAAACTTAAAATCAATCAAATGACATAATGAAATCAAAGCAAAATTACAAAATGAAATCTACTCTACCTTACATTCTAATATGCTCCATGACATCTACTTCACATCTCCTTCCATGTTGAGAACATCAAAGCTTTATTCAAATTCTTCAAAATCATAAAGTACAACAAAGCTTTCCAAAGCCATCTCACAAGCTAACAAGCTTAAGAACTAACAAGCTAAGACTTAAGAACTCACAAGCCAAGACTAACAAATGAAGGAGAGAGATCTCGTATTTATACAAAAAAATGAGAGCCATCTCATTAATGAGAGTCCATGAATCTCTCCCTCTACCTCTAGAGTCCTAATCAAAATAGGAACTGATAAGACACATGTCTTCTTAGAGTTACAATATAATTAGGATATGTGACACATATCCTCATGATCCCATGATTCTTTCCACTCAAATTCGAATTTGGCCTTAGAGTGCCACATAAGGGTCTTCTAGAAGCCTCCTTTCAACCTACACATGTCAACAATCTCAACCCATTTGTTAGGTATAAGCATATGCACATTATTTTCTAATTTTTAACCACAAATTCACTTAAAAGGCTTAGAATTAATAAAGTTTGGAAAAACATAAATGTGGCCCAATGATAATGAAAATGGGATGAATGTGGTGACATAGTAGTGAAATGGAGGTGATATAATGGACATAATAGTGAAAGTGTAATGGAAATGAATGACATTTTCAAGACTCAACAGGTAGTGTGTGGTACCTGGATAGTGAAGCCTCATTCCATATGACCACAACAAAGAGTTTTTCAATGACTTGGAGGAGAAGGACCTTGAGGGAGATGATGGGAGGTATAGCGTGACTAGCATCGGTACTGTTACCTTTCAGAGGGAGTTTGGTTCCCCTCTCACATTAAAAGATGTCATGTATGTTCCGGGTTTGAAGAAGAATTTGATTTCAGTTTCCATGTTGGAGGACCATGGCTACGATGTGATATTTAGTAAGGGAAATGCTTTCCTTTGTCACATAGCCTCAGGACAAGTGAAGCGGATAGGGATTTGGGGGAATAACCTCTACAAATTAGATGTAGAAGATTGTGCTACTTTGAGCACTAAATCAGAGAAGGTGTAGAGCGTAGACCTCAATGAGTTGTGGCATAGAATATTGGGTCACTTGCACCATGGAGCTTTGAATATCATGCAACAAATTTCTACAAGACTTCCCAAGGATACACTCGAGCAGAGAGACAGATGCAAAAGGTGTACATTGGGGAAGTACACCAAAGTTTCCTTTCATGATAAAGACAGTCGAGCGCAAGCCATCCTTGATCGATTTCACTCATGTATGTGTGGACTGTTCTCGACAGCATCCATGGCCAAGCAAAAGTATTATGTCATATTTATTTATGATTTTTCTCATAAGTGTTGGATTTATTCTTGCAAAATAAAGATCATATGTTCACTAAATTTTGTGAACTTAAAGCACTTTTCGAGAAAGAAATTGGTAGGAAAATTAAAGCTCTCAGAAGCGATAACGGTGGAGAATATGTGTCAAATGAATTCAAGAACTTCTATGCATCAGAAGGCATTCGACAAGAGTTAATAACACCTCATAACCCACAACAGAATGGGGTGGCTGAAAGGAATAACACAAGTATTGTGGGTGCAACACAAGGGATGTTACATGATCAGGACCTATTGTTGTACTTGTGGGCTGAAGCATGCAACACAACTATTTATTTGCAGAACAAAATCCCTCGTCGAATTCTCGAGATGAGTACACCAGAAGAAGGTTTTTCAGGTAAGAAACCAAATGTGGCACACTTCAGGATCTTCGGTTCATTAGTCTACTGTCATATTACCATGTATGGAAAAATATAGAGCCAATAGTTGAGTTGGGCATATTTTTGGGGTACACTGATACACCTCACAACTAGTTATAAGGAGAGCTTCAGCGTAAATCACATAAGAAAGATTTCTGCCAACGCGTTTCGAACCAACCAATGTGGTTCATCGTCAGGACAAGTTGAAAATACAGATCTAGCTCAGCGATTTAAATAGTCCAAGCAGAGACTCCAACGGCTAAAACACTCTAACGGCTACTTTATCATCCAAAACCCTAGTCAAACGTCCTCTAATTAATTTAAAATTAAAATATTTTTATATTCAGAGTTAGGTTAATCTGGTAGAAATACTTTATTTATTTAATTTTAAATAATACCACATTATACGTAAAAATATGTACAAATATTTATTTAATTAATTTATTAAATCTAACCTAAATATATATGTATATTCTAAAACATTAATTATTGTACCTAATCTTCTAAATGCCCTATTTGCTATTATTGTTACCCTAATTGAATTAATCTTGTTTATAATTAATTTATAATACATTTTATTGGGTCAATTAAAATTAAAATATTAATATATAATAATGCATTATATATAAGTTAATTATTACGATTATATGTGTAAAATAATAATATATATGATATTTACTATGAAATTAATTAGTTAACTAATTTATATTAATATATATATGTCTTAAAAATAGAGGGTGTATATGTCTTAAATAATTATAACAAGATAATTCATTGATAGTAACTAATTAATAGCAAATAGGGCATTTAGGAAGATTAGGTACAATAATTTAATATTTTAGAATATACTATATTTGGTTGGATTTTATATAAATTAATTAATAAATATTTGTACATATTTTTACGTATAATGTGGTATTATTTAAAATTAAATAAATAAAGTATTTCTACTAGATTAACCTAACTCTGAATATAAAAATATTTTAAATTAATTAGAGGACGTTTGACTAGGGTTTTGGATGATAAAGTAGCCGTTAGAGTGTTTTAGCCGTTGGAGTCTCTGCTTGGACTATTTAAATCGCTGAGCTAGATCTATATTTTCAACTTGTCCTGACGATGAACCACATTGGTTGGTTCGAAACGCGTTGGCAGAAATCTTTCTTATGTGATTTACGCTGAAGCTCTCCTTATAACTATGACAAATCACAGAAGTCTCAATTCTACAAAGGAATCATGTGTTAGAGGGAGCAACTATGATAGAAAGAATTTCTTTTGTAATAGAGGGAGAAATCAAGGAGCCTTTTTTTAGCTTTAGAGGGAGTTGACATTTAAGTTTGAGATGATACACTGTCATTAATGTTTCCAATCTAGGTTGCTAATATGGTATAGTAACTAGAAAGAAACAACTATAAAGGGAGTAACCATGATTTCCACAACAAATGTTTTTTTTAGAAAGAACACCCAATTAGGGTAACCATAAAGTAGTTGATCAACTTATGGTTGAGCCAAGGCATTAAGTTCAACACGTGTTCAAGTACCAACATGATACAGTTGGTTATGGCACTTCTAATTATGATTTGAGATATGTCTCAAATAATGAAGTATAACTGTAAGGATTCACAAATTTAGATTGGGACGAGAGTACATAAGACAAAAAGAGTTCATCAAGATATTGCTTTAGTTTGGGCTCCGTTATGATTTCTTGGATGAGCAGGAAACAAACATCTGTCGCACTCTATATTGCAAAGGTCGAGTATATTGCAATTGGTTGGAAAGTTTAGAAGAAATAGAGCTTCAGAGGCTACTTGCAGGATTGTCTTGATCAAGTGCAGGCGATAACCAAGATGACAGGTCAAAGCACAATGAGATTTAGTACTGAGACATGGTACAAAGGGAAGAAGTGTCTCTTCAGTACTATTACTGACAAAGCCTCTTTCCCAGGATAAAGTCTATATACTTCGAGGATAAGCTTGGAGTGATTGAGCATGTCTCTCTCAACAAGAGGGAGTGATGAAATTGCATCATCTAGGACAATCATTCTCCCTAGGTCACGTTGAATAGGATAAGGGAAAATGCTCTAGAATGACAACATTAGGGACAAACATTCTTCCTGTATCAACTATGTTAACCAAATTAGGGAGAATGGTCCAACATAGGAAAATCATTCTTCATGTGTTAATTATATTGACCAGATTAGGAAGAATGGTCGTAGAGGCCCAAGATGACTTAGTTGAGTCGGTGCCTTTCAACATGAGGCTCAGATTACTCTCCAGCTAGGTAGAGTGAGCTCATTCAACATCATCGTTTAGAGTAAGGCCTTTGGATTTGAGACTAGATTACTCAAATGGATAAAGTGTGTCCTTAGGCTTTCACCATGGGAAAAACAGAGTATTTAGCCTTTATTGTATTAAAATCATGTAAATTTTATTTTCTTCATTGCAAATTCCTTTATCTGCACCCTGGTTTATTTCCTTAGCCTAAAGAGGCTCCAACACCTGCAAAAACAAGCAAAGTTCAGCTCATTTAGTTCATCAACAAAGCCAAAAGGTGAAAAAGTCCAAAAAAAACAGAGTTTGAAATCAAGTCATTTTGAAAACATTGTAAAAGTGGGTTTCATGAGCCAAAATCTTAAAAGCTCTTGGTCTATAAGCTATTCCTTCATGTCATAAGCTCATTTGCAAAAGAGAAGCAAGATAGAGCAAATTTGATGAGCAAGTGAGAAATTGGGTGAATTTGGACGAAAATCGGCCAGTACGGTGCACTGAGCAGGAGACGCGGTGCACTGGGCGTGAATACGCAGTGTTATTTTGCACAGGCGCAGTGCACTGGGGAGGCGCGACACATTGGGTATGCTGCACGGCGCATACAGCTAAAGGCCCGAAACTGCTAAAAATTGCTCCAAATTCGCAATAACTTGCACGGATTTGCGAGGTAGAGTCTTCATCTTTGTGTTTCATCCAAGTTTGTGCTAGGGTATGGTGGTTGATGGATGGTAATGGTTAAAACAAAAGCATCAAACCCTACCTTTTAAAATACCTCAAGGAAACTTGCTGCTAGGGTTTCAAATCATTGTTTTGTCACCAAGCTCCTTCCCGCATCTCATTTGGCTTTTGATTTCATCATTCCCTAAGTTTGCCTATCCCCCTAAGTTCATTAACTCCCCTGCCCCAAATCCCCTTTCCCAAATTTCCTAATGTAAAATACCCAAACCCTAAACCTATACAAAAACTCCTAACCCTATACAAAATTCCCATAACATCCCATACTTCCCTAACTAAATCTACCCAACATTCCCAAATTTCCCACTAGTTTTCCCCTCTCCTAACAGTCCCTTGTTTCACTATTTTCCCCTTGGTGACAGAGGTCAAGCATATCACCAAAAGGCAATCCAACATAGTTTTCATACATTAGCACCTGTTTCTTCAAGCCAATTTGTCTATCAACAGTTAGGGAATCCGATCATTCATCTGATTATGAAGTGGAGACCCAAAGTGACTCACCCATGGAGGAACATGCACCCCGAAGGCCTCATAGAGGTGGCAGACATATCAGAGAAGAACCAATCACCCTTACTGAATTACAGGCCTGCCCTCTTGCCATCTCTTGTTTCCAGCGTCAGTCATGTTACGAATTTTGTGAGAAGGTTGCTAGAGTTCAGTTTCATCATGAGTTGGCCCGCTTGTTTGTACTGCATTTACATGGTGATCAGGCCACTTTAGCTGGTGTCACCTTCACACTTACACCAGAATCCATCTCAATAGCAACCGGCATACCTAACATTGGAGAGCCATAGAACAAGAGGCAGAAAATTGACCGGCAGCACTATGAACCATACATCAAGCCTGGCTTTTTGAGATAGCTCAAGAGAGTGTTTCCTTTTCGGTACCTCAAGGATGAATATGCTCCTTTAATGAAATTGATCATGAAGCATTTCACCTATGAGGGCCGGTTCTCCTGCTTGTATGCTTATCACATTAGACTACTGATGCATTTTACCTGGGTACGGATGATGAACATCCCTTACTTCATGGGCCAAAACATAGAGAGGATGACCACCCTTGCGCAGCACAAGACCCCTCAGCAGCATTTCAACAATATTTACAATTTTGATATCATCAAAATTGTGGTGGTTCATGAGCTTGGATTACAGGGTATTACTTGGCATGATTTCATCTCTCGTGAGTTTTTCAGAGCTTCACAAGGACCTTTAGAGGTTGGACATGAGATAGGTGGATCTTCCTATCAGCATGAAGGCCATGAGACTCACACTGCTACTATGCCAGTTTTCATTACTTATCAGAAGGGCACTAGACAGTTATTTGCAGCAGCAAAGCGAGTGTTATCTCCACATGGGGTGGAAGGGGCCTCGCTTCCTACATCGACACCACAGGTACAGGATAAAGGCAAGAGGCCAATGCAGGATGAGGGGTCTTCAGGTGAGCGAGAGACTGACTTCATTCTCATTGAGGATGATGTTACAGATGTGGGCCTGCAAAGTGCAAAACTCAAGGAAATCATCCAAGAGCAGCAGATAGAAATCAAAGCCTTGTCCCTTAACTTGGAGAGGGTTAAGTGGATTATAAAATACTTGGAGCAGAGGAACAAGCAGCTTGAAGGTCAGCAAGCAATCATGGAGTTACAAAACATCCAGGAGAATCGCCAAGTTGCCCAAAGGAGGAGGATTGAATTCACTTCATTAGAGCAAGAGATTAATGATGGTCGGGAGTCTTGGCTTGAAAGAGCCAACATCCACTTGGAGAGACTACTGGACAAGGCCGATAGGGACAAAGCTTTTTTAAGACACGTGACTTTTCACTACATGGCACAGAACAAGGTTTGCAAGGCATGAATAAACAATTTAAAGGCAAAACTAAGGAAGGCATCCAAAAGGCAAAAGAGGAAAAAAGAGCATGATCGACTCCGGATATTGGCCAAGGCATCCTTGGCCCATCATAGCTCTTGATAGAGAAGGTCCAACCCAAATTTCAAGAAATTTGGAGCAATTTTTGCACTAAAAAACAGGTTTTCCTCCCTATGTGTCGCGCCACGTGGCGCGCGCTTTTTCTAGGGAGCTCCAAACTATAAAAAAATTGCATTTCTAGATTTGGCATGAAAAATTATGGCTGCTTGTTCATGGCCAAGAAATTTGGGCAAGTTTTGGGCCCTCAAAGTGGTCAAAAACACTCAAAACATGACCTCACTGCCCTTTTTTTGACACACAGGAAGCAGTCTTGGGAGATTGGATTTTTGGAGGGGCAAACGAACACCAAATCTAGCAATTCCACTTGGGTTGGGAAGTATACAGGCAAGGCTTTCCAATGAGCTATCATGAGCTCAATTTGGACTTCGGGAAGGGCCTAAAAATCAGCTCCACGGTTGTGCTACGCATAGAGAATCAGGTGTGGCGCATAGAGGAAAAATTGCCAGTTTGACCCAGTTTTGCTCTGTTTTTCGTCCAGTTTTGCATAGTTTGACTTTTTTACTTTCCTAATGGAAAATATATGATGTAATTTGATAAAAATTGATGGATCATGATGTAAATATGTTGGATTTTTACTTGTAGAGGTAGATTCATAAGTTTAGAGGTTGTTTCAAACTGAATGAATTAGTTTCCTTGTTTCTAGAGGCATGCTGTTATGTTGCCTAGATTCCAGTTCTCATTTAGGATCAGTTGGATCAGCTCCTAAACATGTGAGCTCGACCCCTAGAGGCAAGGAGGAGCTATGTTTTTCTATATTATGTTTTTTTCACTCATTAGCATGGTTGGGCTCTTGAGAAAGCCTTAAGGTTCATTGTACATTCATATTTTTATTTTGGATAAGGAATTGAGACTAGGGTTTGCAACACTCTTTGGGATCCATGTGGAAATTTGTCTTGGTACAGTGCTTTGCTTTGTGATTGTGAAGTTGTTTATGTTATTGCATTATCTATCTTATTTATTCTGAAGTAAACAAACAAGAGTGTAAGTAGAATTCATTGAAAGTGCAATGCTCTACTTGAAGTTTGCTTTAGTTGTTTGATGCTTTCAGCTGTTTGGGGAGGATCATGATTGCCCTTGCCCTCTTCAACACCTCACCTGTCTTTTCCCTCCACCTCATTCAATTTTAAGTGCCAAAACAATTGCCTACCTTGCCCCATCGAGATCCCTGCAGGACTGTGCCTCATTCCTTGCATCCAAAACCTACCTTCTCAACCGAGCCAATAACTCATCAATTCGTTCAAAAAAAAAAACCTCTTGCACACATATACCTAGCCTAATATTAGAAGATATTTAAGTCATCTCAAGCCCCATCGATCATCATTCGCTGAGTTGATCTGAAGAGAGCCCTCTCTTGTCCTCGTAGGGCTAGCTACGAGGCTGAGCGTGGTTTGATGTGGACCTAGAAGCTTACCTTTCTAGCTTGAGGTAAATCTAGGCTCTAACATAGTGGCGACTCCACTGGGGAAGAAATTTTATTTTCATTGTTTGGCTTTGTAGACTACAGACGGAGCCTGAAGTTAGCCAGGTAGCCTTCGAAACGCTCTTGCTTTGCATTAGCGAAAGTAGATGAAAGCTGCTTCAGTCAATCTCCAGTCTAGTTTATAAACTGAACATCTGATCTAAATGATCACCCCAGCACATGTATCAAGTTCAGATCTGATTGCTGATGGTGGACAACGATCAGACGCATATGAAGGCTGAAATCATCTACCTGGCGACTCCATTGTTCGAAGTCTCGAGTTTCAAAGTATTGATGGTGGCTCCACTGGCTAAATGAAGGACTCAAATGTTGCTTCTATTTTTTCAAGGTATTCATGTATCGATTTTTCTAATCTCCCTGGTTTTCCTAATCAATTATCAAAGGATGCATACATTTTGAGTAATGGCCCTAAATTCAATGGGGAAGATCTGACTTTGACTCTAGAACATATAGAAAAATTTAAAACATTTGTGGACATTCTTAGAGTTAAAAAGGAAGATTTCTTCATCAAATTGTTCTTTGATTCGTTTCAAGGCAAATGTAGAAAATGGATTGAAGGTTTTCCTATCAGATCTATTAAGGGCTTTGCAGATTTTTGGCGTATCTTTCTTGAAACATGGATGGAGAAAGAGGAAGAATTTAAAATAGAGGTACCCTCTATTTAAGGTTTTAGAGAATGGGAAGATATGTGCATGGATGATGAGGTAGAAGAGAATTTTGCTTCATCTCTTTCTTCTTATCTGAAATCCTGTCGATGCAGCCCTGAAGTTAAGCTCAATTTTTTGCAAGAGTTTGCCATCAAAATTGAAGGAGATCTAATTGAATTGGAGACCCAAATACAGTCCCAGGATCTGGACTGTTGAGTCCCATTCTTTGGGGACCTTTTTCAGCAGAAGGAACAAAAGGTAAGGCTGCCCATGGGTATTTGCATTGATAGTTTGCAGCTGGAAGCATGTATTGAGGAGTTGGGGCAGCAAACAGAGTCTGGTTTTTTTTATCCTATTGCAACGTACATGGAAATTTTTTTCGGTTTAAATGATAGATCAAATTATCTTTTACACAACCAGACTCATTATGTGCATGTATGGTTGTCAACATTTACATTTGTGTCTGGCTTGAAGCACTTCCAAGTAGCATCCTTGTCATAGTTACTTGCTTGGTTGATCTGGCATTACAACGTTACTTGATCTATTGGTTTTGCAGCAAAGTAGGGTAGACTTGTAAATAAATAAGTTGCCAATGGCAACATTTCAGTTTCCGGTACTTGTTTATGTACAGGTTGTAGGTGTGTACTGTTGTCATTCTTCAGCTTGGGGCCCGAGGTGAAGGCTATATGGCTGAAGTTTCAGTTTTGGGTTTGGTTTGTTAGAGTCAGGTCTTTGAGTCAATTTCAGTCTTGAAAATGAGTCAATGTTGAGTCACATTCAGTCCTGAAATTGAGTCTATAAGTCAAGAGTTCAGTTTTTTTTTCGTTGAAGTTATTGGCTCCATAGCCCAATGGACGAAGGCACTGTCACTTTCCCAGAGATCTTTAGTTCTTGGCACCTCCAAGGAACTACCATCCCCATTGGAGCCAATGTTAGAGTCGGTCTATCCAGCCCTCCATCAGAGATCAAAACCTCTTTTGTTGCATTTCATTTTTAGGAGTCCCACCCAGTCATCTCCATTCCATTAGGCACATGGATCGTTTGACGGTAGTGGCTTCACAACAATTTTCCTCATGTCCCTCATGTTATTCACCTGCTGGATCATGTTTGTTCATCAGAAAGGCATATACAATTTTCTTTTCATTAAAAATCGCAAAATGTTGTCTTTAGGGTTTCATGGTCAATTAGGTCAGGATTCCTTTAGGGTTTCATTAATAAATGTGTCAAAGTGTCCAATAATTACCAGCAGGCCATGAGGATGTTTCATCATCAATAAATTTCATCGACAAGTGTTCGAAAATGTGTTTTTCCTCAAAACTCTATTTTGAGGAAAAAACAAAGTATTTAGCCTTTATTGTATTAAAATCATGTAAATTTTATTTTCTTCATTGCAAATTCCTTTTTTAGCACCCTGGTTTCTTTCCTTAGCCTAAAGAAGCTCCAACACCTACAAAAACAACCAAAGTTCAGCTCATTTAGTTCATCAACAAAGCCAAAAGGTGAAAAAGTCCAAAAAAAAACAAAGTTTGAAATCAAGTCATTTTGAAAACATTGTAAAAGTGGGTTTCATGAGCCAAAATCTTAAAAGCTCTTGGTCTATAAGCTATTCCTTCATGTCATAAGCTTATTTGCAAAAGAGAAGCAAGATAGAGAAAATTTGATGAGCAAGTGAGAAATTGGGTGAATTTGGATGAAAATAGGCTGGCGTGGCGCACTGAGCAGGAGGCGCGGTGCACTGGGCATGAATACGCAGTGTTATTTTGCACAGGCGCGGCGCATTGGGGAGGCGTGACGCATTGGGTATGCTGCACGGCGCATACAACTAAAGGCCTGAAACTGCTAACAATTGCTCCAAATTGCCAATAACTTGCATGGATTTGCCAGGTAGAGTCTTAATCTTTGTGTTTCATCCAAGTTTGTGCTAGGGTATGGTGGTTGATGGATGGTAATGGTTAAAACAAAAACATCAAACCCTACCTTTTAAAATACCTTAAGGAAACTTGCTGCTAGGGTTTCAAATCACTGTTTTGTCACCAATCTCCTTCCCTCATCTCATTTGTCTTTTGATTTCATTATTCCCTAAGTTCCCCTATCCCCCTAAGTCCATTAACTCCCCTACCCAAAATCCCATTTCCCAAATTTCCTAATGTAAAATCCCCAAACCTTAAACCTATACAAAAACTCCTAACCCTATACAAAATTCCTATAACATCCCATACTTCCCTAACTAAGTCTACCCAACATTTCCAAATTTCCCACTAGTTTTCCCCTCTCCTAACAATCCCTTATTTCACTGTTTTCCCCTTGGTGAAGAGGTTAAGCATATCACCAAAAGGCAGTCCAACACAGTTTTCATACATCAGCACCTATTTCTTCAAGCCAATTTGTCTATCAACAGTTATGGCATCCGATCATTCATCTGATTATGAAGTGGAGACCCAAAGTGACTCACCCATGAAGGAACATGCACCCTGGAGGCCTCATAGAGGTGGCAGACATATCAGAGAAGAACCAACCACCCTTACTCAATTACAGGCCTGCCCTCTTGCCATTTCTTATTTCCAGCGTCAGTCATGTTACGAATTTTGTGAGAAGGTTGCTAGTGTTCAGTTTCATCATGAGTTGGCCCGCTTGTTTGTACTGCATTTACATGGTGATCAGGCCACTTTAGCTAGTGTCACTGGCATACCTAACATTGGAGAGCCATGGAATAAGAGGAAGAAAATTGACCGGCAGCACTATGAACCGTACATCAAGCCCGGATTTTTGAGACAACTCAAGAGAGTGTTTTCTTTTCAGTACCTCAAGGATGAATATGCTCCTTTAATGAAATTGATCATGAAGTATTTCACCTGTGAGGTCCGGTTCTCCTGCTTGTATGCTTATCACATTAGACTGCTGATGCATTTTACCCGGGTATGGATGATGAACATCCCTTACTTCATGTGCCGAAACATAGAGAGGATGACCACCCTTATGCAGCACAAGACCCCTCAGCAGCAGTTCAACAGTATTTACCATTTTGCTCTCATCAAAATTGTGGTGGTTCATGAGCTTGGATTACAGGGTATTACTTGGGATGATTTCATCTCTCGTGAGTTTTTTAGAGCTTCAGAAGGACCTTCAGAGGTTGGACATGAGATAGGTGGATCTTCCTATCAACATGAAGGCCATGAGACTAACATTGCTACTATGCCAGTTTTCATTACTTATCAGAAGGGCACTAGACAGTTATTTGCATCAGCAAAGCGAGTGTTATCTCCACCTGGGGTGGAAGGGGCCTCACTTCCGAAATTGACAGCATAGGTACAAGACAAAGGCAAGAGGCCAATGCAAGATGAGGAGCCTTCAGGTGAGTGAAAGGCTGACTTCATTCTCATTGAGGATGATGTTACAGATGTGGGCCCACAAAGTGCAAAACTCAAGGAAATCATCGAAGAGCAGCAGATAGAAATCAAAGCCTTGTCCCTCAAATTGGAGAGGGCTAAGTGGATTATAAAATGCTTAGAGTAGAGGAACAAGCAGCTTGAAGATCAACAAGCAATCATGGAGTTACAAAACATCCAGGAGAATCACCAAGCTGCCCAAAGGAGGAGGATTGAATTCACTTCATTAGAGCAAGAGATTAATGATGATCGAGAGTCTTGGCTTGAAAGAGCCAACATCCACTTGGAGAGACTGTTGTGCAAGGCTGATAGGGACAAAGCTTTGTTGAGAGACATGGCTTTTCACTACATGGCACGGAACAAGGTTTGCAAGGCACGAATAAGGAATTTAAAGGCAAAACTAAGTAAGGCATCCAAAAGGCAGAAGAGGAAAAAAGAGCATGATCGACTCTGGATATTGGCCGAGGCATCCTTGGCCCATCATAGCTCTTGATAGAGAAGGTCCAGCGCAAATTTCAAGAAATTTGGAGCAATTTTTGCATTTTGAAAAATTTTGCACTAAAAAACAGGGTTTTCCTCCTTATGTGTCACGCCACATGGTGCACGCTTTTTCTAGGGAGCTCCGAATGACAAAAACACTTCATTTCTAGATTTGGCATGAAAATTATGGTTGCTTGTTTATGGCCAAGAAATTTGGGCAAGTTTTGGGCCCTCAAAGTGGTCAAAAACACTCAAAAAATGACCTCACTGCCCCTTTTTTTGAATCAAAGGAAGAAATCTTGGGAGATTGGATTTTTGGAAGGGAAAATGAACACCAAATCCAGAAATTCCACTTGGGTTGGGAGGTAGATAGGCAAGGCTTTCCAACGAGCTATCATGAGCTCAATTTGGACTTCGGGAAGGGCCTCAAAATCAGCTCCAAAGTTGCGTTACGCATAGAGAATCAGGCGTGGCGCATGGAGGAAAAATTGCTAGTTTGACCCAGTTTTGCTCTGTTTTTCATCCAGTTTTGCCTAGTTTGAACTTTTTACTTTCCTAATGGAAAATCTATGATGTAATTTGATAAACATGGATGGATCATGATGTAAATATGTTGGATTTTTACTTGTAGAGGTAGATTCATCAGTTTAGAAGTTGTTTCAAACTGAATGAATCAGTTTCCTTGTTTCTAGAGGCATGTTGTTATGTTGCCTAGATTCCAGTTCTCTGTTTAGGATCAGTTGGATCGGCTCCTAAACATGTGAGCTCGATCCATAGAGGCAAGGAGGAGCTATTTTTGTCTATATTATGTTGTTTTTCACTCATTATCATGGTTGGACTCTTGAGAAAGCCTTAAGCTTCATTGTACATTCATATTTTTATTTTGGCTAAGGAATTGAGACCAGGGTTTGCAGCACTCTTTGGGATCCATGTGGCAATTTGTCTTGGTACAATGCTTCTCTTTGTGATTGTGAAGTTGTTTATGTGATTGCATTATCTATCTTATTTCTTCTGAACTAAACAAACAAGAGTGTAAGTAGAATTCATTGAAAGTGCAATGCTCTACTTGAAGTTTGCTTTAGTTGTTTGATGATTTCAGCTATTTGGGGAGGATCATGATTGCCCTTGCCCTCTTCAACACCTCACCTATCTTTTCCCTCCACCTCATTCAATTTTAAGTGCCAAAACGATTGCCTACCTTGCCCCATCGAGATCCCTGTAGGACTGTGCTTCATTCCCCGCACCCAAAACCTGCCTTCTCAATCGAGCCAATAACTCATCAATTCATTAAAAAAAAAACCTCTTGCACACATATACCTAGCCTAAAGTTAGAAGATATTTCAGTCATCTTAAGCCCCATAGATCATCATTCGTTGAGTTGACCCGGAGAGAGCCCTCTCCTGTCCTTATAGGGCTAGCTATGAGGCTGAGCGTGATTTGATGTGGACCTAGAAGCTTACCTTTCCAGCCTGAGGTAAATCTAGGCTCTAACACCATGTATCAGGAGTACCAACCAAGATTATGGTGATGATGCACCATAGATCAGAGGTACTGACCAAAATTATGGCAATGTGTTGATGCTAATGATTTACCATGTATCATAGTCATTGACCAGGATTATGGTAATTATATGATACTGATACTGATGATGTTGATGGTGAATGATTATAACCTTTCTTAGTGAAATTTTTCAACAAGAGAACATCCGATAGTCATTATGAATACCTCCCTAACTAAGAGGGAGTGTTGAATTTTGTAGGTATGGTTAATATTCATAATTAATATTTTTGGCCCTTAAATTATATAAGACATGTTCTTCATGTCATTTTATTGTAGCCCTTAAAAATATATAAAGAAACTTCAAAATTTTGAATTTCAAATATTAAAGTTTTCACTCCAAAACATAAATTCAACCCTCCAAGAAGTCAAGTTGGCTTGCCTCTATTGTCATACCCATTTAGCCTCCTAGACAAGTATAAGTAAAGGATTCAAACTCCTCTAAAAGGAAACTTGGTCATCTTCAACAAAGAGAGAATTTAAACCATCTGAGGCAATACTTTGGACAAACCTAAGGAAAAATATTGAACGGGTTTTAGGCAAGACAAAAGGGCAGATATGAGGTAGAACAGAGGGATCTAAGACTTACCTAAGGTCAATTTGAGTAGGTGTGACCAGGTTGTGTTTGACTTTATGTTTACTTGATGTATCTCTATTAAATTTAATTATTTGAGTAAGAAAATGTTGCTGGGTTTTCCCAGGGTAAAGTCTTGTGTCTCTTGTTTGGTTATCACTTTATGATCCTACTGGAATTTTGTTGAGATCTTTCATGTAATTATTTTATGATGAAAAATGAATACAATAATACATTAATCTAAGAAATTATAAGTTTAGGAGATCCTTGAAAAATCAAAACAGAAGACATAAAAGATATACTGCAACCTCAAACCTCACACCTATATAAGATTACATGGGCGATGAGAGTCTCAAAGAGGAACATTTTTTTGCTCCATGCCCAAAGATCTGTTGACTTACAATTGTTTTCAAGCCTATAGTAAGCTTTCCAACCTCTAATTATCCTTTTCCCAGTGTTGTAATTCCAATTGAGTCAATGTTGTAACTTTCTCCAAGTAGTTATTATCATAGATGAAATGATCATAGTTGATATTTTTGGATTTAATTATCACGACTTTAGTCTTGTCGATATTAACAAATTATACCCATCAATAGTAATCTTGGAGGGTTCTAAGTTGCTTGTTCAGATCATCATGACTCCTAGCTAAAAGAATGATACCATCAGCGTAAAGTAGACGAAATAATGACCATACCATGAGTTTATGGCCTTCACATCTTGTAACTTATAAACACTCTTCTACTTATCAATGTAAATGCCAAAAAAGGTAGGGGATAAGGGATATCCTTGCTTCACTTTGATATTGCATGTAATTTATTCTGACCAATCCTCAATGGTCCTGAGCTTGGCAATAACATTCTCATACAACCTAGTCATGACAACGCTCAGCTCGGGAGGAACCATTATCTCTTCGAACCTCTTCTATAGCTTATCTCGAGGAACAATATCGAAACCTTTTCTAAAGTAAACAAAACAACATAGGAGATGAATGTTATTATTGTGGCATTCCTTTGCAATGACCCTAAAAGTAACAAGATGGTCTATAGTTGAGTGATGTCTCCTAAATCTATTTTTCCCTTTAGCTCTTTTACCATGGTTTTCAAGCCAAAGGCTAATATTCTTTTCCAAAATGACTCCATACAACTTGACAAAAATGTAGCTAATCACAATGGTCTTGTAGTTAGAAGGAATGTTTTTATTCCCACTTTTAAATATAGACACAATAAGGCTTTGCGCCTAGGGCTTAGGGAAACCTAATTTCACTGCCCAATTGAGAAGTTTTTGTATATGAGGGATGGGGATAGACCTTCCTATTTTGAAAATTTCAACTTGGTAGCCTTCAATATCCCCAGATTTCGCATTAGTGAGTCACTTAATCCTGAACTTATTGTCTTTCAAATAGAAGATACCCCCCTTTACAAGAGTGTTCAACATGGTGCCCATGGCATTAGGGGAATCATACAGATTCTTAAGACATATATCCCAGTTCTTTAAGGTGATCAAATTATTTTTTTTCTTTTTACCAACAAAACTTTCGGACTCAACTTAGAAAACATAGATAGACTTAATTTGTAAATAGACTTTGTTACAATATCATGTACCAATACCATGTATTATCAATACCAAATGCCCAAAAAAATATAACTCACTTCATACAACACGTGTTCATATAACATTTTTAAATTAATCAATTTAATTAAAATAGTACAAAGATCATAACCATTTTAGAGATAAATCTAAATTATTATTTATATATACCATGTGAATATCTTAAAATATTTTGTAGAAATTAAATCCCTCCCACCCACTTAATATTTATTAATAAATAAATTAAAATTCTGAAATCTCCATTTTAAAATAACTTAGTTATTAAATATAAAATTACACGTTAATATTAAATCATGAATTCACATGCCAAACTGAATCTTACATCACCAATTTCATCATATAAAAACGTAGATTTCACACAACAACCAGCAACTGATAACACGCAGACCATAAACCGATGCGTTGGCAACCTTATCCTTTGCCACAATTTTCCGAACCTTGTAATGCAGGAAGTCAATTTCATGAACTGCGCAGGACCGACAACACCATTTTCCGCGTAGACAGCTGACCTAATCATAACAATGTTTTACTGCTCATCAACCCTAAACCCACCTATTGAATTCATGATTAATGTTAAGTAGTTTTTATTTAAAAATAGAAAATTTAACAATAATAGAAAAAGTTTTGGTTTTTTATTCAAAACAAAAAAAAAATTAAGAATGATAGGAAATTGGATTTACCAAAGAATTTGGTTTTGGCTTCCTTCTTTATATATTTTCAATTTATTATTATTTTATAATATATTATTATTATGTGGTGGTCTTAAAATGGATGTATTCAAGTTGAAAGAGCATTTGGATTTATAATACAGTGAAACAAACATAAATATTAATATAAGTAAGTTATATGTTTTTTTCATGGGGTAAGTGAGAATGATCTTAATCTTTTCTTATATGTTTCTTTTCAATAACTAAATTTGTAAAGGTTTAAACAATGGGGCTTCATTTTGTTGACCAATATCTTACCACATTCATTCATAAAGAGGTTTTTTAACTTGTGAAAATTAATCTCAATATATTGTAAGTATTATGGGGTGGGGATTTAAGGTAGTGGAGAATTATAGGTATTAGGGCATATAAAAAGGGGTATTAGTAAAAATAGAGGATATGTATTAAAAAAAGGGTTATTTTTATAAGAAAGATGTGTTGCAAGGGGGTTCAACAATAAGATTTTGGGAGGTTTTATCAAATATCCAGTGACATTAAGGGTATTATTTAAAATTTTCATGAACATAAGTGTTATGATATAGGTTGACTAAGTGGAGATTGAGTGGGTTTAAACTATCTTGGGTTTTGTATTAAACCAATTGATCATGACATTAATGATTGGGATTGACTTTTTTCCCGTAGAAAAAGTCGTAATTTTATTCATTTGAAAAAAATACATTTTGTAGATGCATGAAGCATATGCAGATGGTTGTTCCTGTAATGACAAGAAACAACAAAAAAAAGAAAATAGAAAAAAAATAAGTTCCAGCTAGCCTATACTTTTCTGCCCTTCTTCTTCTCCACTCGTCTCCAACCTCCAGTCTCGGGAGTGGGTGTAATAATAGCTAGCTAGTTTTCCATTGGGATCAATGGAAGTTCTTTGTCAAATTCTGAGCCCTCTGATCCATGAGTTCGTTTGATGCCGCTTACTTCCATTTGTGGTTCTTGTTGTAGATCTGAAATGTGTGGCCCCAAATGAGTAACTGGGGCATTCTCTGTGATTTACGATTGTGATTTTGTCGCATTGCAACTGGGCTTCTTCGGGGGCCTATTCTTGTTCCTCCTCCGACCTGCGATATGCGATATCATAATCACAGCTGGGATCCTGCTGGGAGCCGATTCTTAACACCTCCCTTTGTGCAATTGCGACATCTGATTATCTCATCGCCACTTTCTTAGGGCCGATTCTCCTTAAGCCGCTCCTCTATTTTTCTCCAATATGCGATATGTGGGATCCAATGACAACCTGTCACTTGGTGCTTCCGCATTCGCTGGAACCTTTACCATGTCACCCAATCTTGCCATCTCGACAAGTCAAACCTAAACTTTGACTTGCTCTAACTTCTGCATATTATCTTACATTTGAGTGCCGTTCACACCATTGGATTTAGGATGATGAGTTATTCAATCTAAAGCTAAGCTTGTCAAGATTCTAACACTTTGATATTTTGGAAAATTTTGAGCTCCTGATCACCTAGGATTCACTGTCAAACAACTTGTCAGTGTTGGTGTGTTTGGAAATAACTCTGCTATGGAACAACTCATTTTTGTTTTCTTCATTTGAAGCATTATTGGAGGTTTTTGCTACATTGGTGCTTGCCACAACTTCCTATTTTCTTGCTTTTGCCATGACTTTTCCCTTAGTGACTGTGGCTACAATTTTTGTTTCATCACCTGAGTCAGAACCCAATTCTTGTTGTACAAAAATGTTTGTCTTATGTTTCCCTTTATTGTTAAATTTATTCGGTCGTAATTCAAGATGAAGCTTCCAGCAATGTGCTTCATCATAGACCTCTTTGGATCAATTCTTGCACATGGGTTTCTCCCCTTCTTTCTTAACATAAGCATTTTTATTCTAATTTCCTTTAGAGTTCTTTCCTTTTTCACCACTCTGGAATGGCTTCTTCTTACCTTCTTCTTGCACTTTTTTCCCTCTTTCTTCGAGTTGTGTAGCTTGAACACAAATCTCATCAAGATTCATGGGATTAAAAATAAGAATGGTGTGTCAAAGATAGCTATACAAACCTCCTATATATGTCAACAAAGTTTCTTGTGACTGCAAGTCTACTCATAGCATAAGAACTCTTCTCCTAAACTCTTGAGTATACTCTTGCACATTTTGACCTTTTAACTGTCTGAATTTTTTCCAATTCATGATAACTTTTTTCATATGGGCTAAAGGGTAGAATTTTCTTTTTATAGCAACAATGAAATCATACCAAGTAATAGAGATCTTACCATGATTTTTGATCTCATCTTGAGTCCTTACTTCCCACCAAATGAATGCTGCACCCTCCATTCTCAATGTAGCCAACTAAACTTTGATTTCATCCTCTTCAAGGTTTTGAATTCTACAATACACCTCCAACTAATGAATCTAGTTATCCAACTTTTCTGCATTCACTTCACCATTACACATGGGCAACTCGAATTTAACATCAAGTTTTAGAAAAGGTGTTTTTCGAGTTCCTTTTGAAGAATGATGATGAGTATGAGTAAGGGTTGTATTAGTGGAAGAGTGTGAAGATGCTTGTGAAGTAGAATATGAAGAAGATGGTAGAGAGGCTGGAAGCTTTTCTCCATTACCATTACCTCCTTTTCCATTACTTCCTCCTGAAGAGCCTTCTCCTTTGGGAGGTTTGGAACTTTCTCCTTGAAACCTGCTATTCCTCTCTTCATAGAGGACCTTCAACATCTCTGTCATATCAAAAAAAGCCTTTATAAAGGTATTTTCATCTTCTGTCATGTTTGTAGGTTCTCCTTCATGAGACATGATCTCTGGAGTCTCAACTACAACTCGAGGATGTATTGGTGTATTAGACTTTGGAAACCTTTCTCTTCTTCCACTTGACCCAGCTTCAGGGCTTCCAACCAACTTTCCTTCTCCACTTTTGAGTTTTAACCTTGTTAGCATGACATAAAACTAGCAAACAATACTCCTTCTTTGCACAAGAAAAACTAATAAGAAAAAACTAGTTTTCTGATACCAACTTGATCCGAAATGGAGCAGATTAGTAATGCTATGCTAATTCCCCATTCAGAATAAAACCCAAGAGGCTTATAATTTTCTTGTCAAGTTCTTAAGGATTCACCATGTTTGCTTAATTAATTGATTCCCATGAGAGTTTCTTATGTAAATATTATAACCAATTTAACATAAAACATATGCTGAACAACAACAAAATAACAACAAAGAACATCAAAATACAACACACAACAAAGAGATTTGATCAGGAGTTCACCCCTACTGGGCTACATCTGCTTGGTCCAACTTCCAATGCTTGGGTCTCTCTATTATGCTCAAAATTACAACAAAAGTGTGTTTAGAATGATCAAATGCCTCTCAAACCCATCACAACGAGTTCAGAATACTCAAAAATGGGTGTCTAACCTCTTTTGCATCCCATTTGGATAAGAACTAAAGAAGTTATGACTTTTCCTAGTTCTCCCACCATTTGTTCCACAAATTGCTCCAAAACCAGCAGAAACCCACATTTCCGCTCCAAAATTCGCTATCCGAGTGAATATTTCATCGTACTGTGGCCCATAACCTATCGGCCATATCGCAAATCGCAATCAACAAAGTTTGACGAGCTAAAGGTCTTGTTAACACGGCGGTGATGTTGCGATAGCGATATTGTGGACTTGACGAGGATATAAACGGGAATTCATAACATCTCGCGTCCAGGTAATTTATCACTCATCGTAATCGACAGAGAACTGGGGTCTTAAATTCTGTGGCCTTACTTTTCCTGGGATATATGATTGTGATATCGCATCGCAAACCAACCTGTTGGGGGCCGATTTCCGTAATATCTTCCCCTTGCCGATTGCGATTGACTTATCGCATCACATCCCAACCTGTTCTAGGGCCGATTTTGTAATGCCTTTCCACCTGCAACTACGATTTGTCAAATGTGGGGACCAATGGTAGCTTGCCACTTGGTGCCTCCTCATTCGCTAAAGGCCTTTCCACATCATCCCAATCTGCCATGTAGACAAATCAAACTTGAACTTTGACTTTCTCTAACTTCTGCATACGAGCTCAGATTTGAGTTCCCTTCGCATTGTTGGATTTATAATGATGAGCTCTTCTATATAAAGATGATTTTAACAAGATTCTGACACTTTGATTTTTAACAAGATTCTGACACTTTGATTTTTGAGCATAAGCTTGAGCACTTGATCAATAAGCAATGCATGATTTTTTGTTGTTGCAAAGAATCAACTCCCAACTCCATGCTAGGCTCCAAGCAACTTGAAATTTGAGAAATAAACACTCCTCGTGAGGTTTAACTTCTAATAGTGCTCTAAATAACACTGCCACCCCCATCTTTGAAAACTCCTTCAATATTTTTTCTAGATACAAAACAATCAAAACCTCTAGAGGCCTCAAGCATAGATGGAGTTGAGAATCCATTATCACTACCTACCAAACCACCATTAAGATTCATGTCAAAACTCTTGGCTCATTAAATTCAACCCCAAAATGGCCATCCTTAGTCCAAATGAGTAGATCTAGATAAATCCTATGGAAAGGATTGGGCTTGATCATTCGTACCCTAACCTAAAGGAGGACTACCAGGCATTGACAAAATTATTGTTTATCATAATGTTTCCATTCCACCTTAGCAACACTTGTCTCATCAACCTTTACATATCCTTCCAACTAGCTTCCAAAAGTTTGAGTATCACAAATATTGGCCTCTAGTGAGAATATCACCTTATCTCCTAGATTATCCCTCCTTTGATAGCCTTCAGGTCTAGGACTTACCCATATATAATGCTTATAATATAAGAATGTAGGCTTATGTGAGTAGAATTATTTAGAAAAATGCCTTCACGATTCATAACATGAATGTATTTTTGTCGACGTGTTTCGAACCAACTAATGTGGTTCATCATCAAGATGATAAGATGGAGAAAATATGATCTAATAGAGGTATGAAAAAAACAAAAAGATAAGGTTAGAAAATTAACTGTTAGAAAAGTTATTAAAATTAATCAATTATCAAAGAATTTAGACTTTTGTGATCCATAACACTTGTTTAGAAAAAATTTTGGCGAAATCACATAATTGTTCAATTGTCGACGCATTTCGAACCAACTAGTGTGGTTCATCGTCAGGACAGGTTGAAAATAATAAACATTATTATATTATTATTTATTATTATATATATATATATTATATATATATTATATATATATAATATATATATATATATATATATATATAATATATATAATTTTTATTAATAGTTTTACAATAATTAGCAAATATAAATTAAATTTAACCATAAAGATTAAAGGCGATAAATTTTATAAATATTTTACAAATTATAAGTTACTAATTAGGGGATAATAATAAATTAGTCATTATTAAATTAGGGTTAAATTTTTTAAAAATATTACAATATAAATTAATTAAATTAGAATATTCAATTATTTATATTTGAAAATATTTAAAAAAATTTAACGGTGTAGACTTTTAAATTATATATTTCACTTAATCAATTACTTATATTTTTTAAATTATAAATTTTATCTCCTACCTATTATGATTAAAATTATTTATATTATTTAATTATTGTAAACTATTACAATTTTTTTGGGTTTTTATATTAATTTATTATTTTTCTTAACGAATAATTGATTAATTTTAATAATTTTTCTAACGGCTAATTTTTTAACCTTGTCCTCTTGTTCTTTTTATACCCTTTTTGGATCATATTTTCTCCATATTATCGTCATGATGATGAACCACACTAATTGGTTTGAAACACGTAGACAACAAATACATTCATGTGATGGATCCTTAAGGCATTTTGCTAAATGCTCATCACATTGATCCAAAAAGTAGTCAACAAATCTATCTCCATCACAACAAAAATCTTAAACCCCTTGAAAAACCCTTGGTAACTTCATATTAAACAATAGTATCAAAATAATTCAAACTAAAAAAGCTTAAACTTAAAATTCTTCTAAATGTTAAATTTTCAAAATAATTATGGTTTCCATACATTGAGGGATTCCTACCTAACATCTTTGATTCCTCTAGTGAATTTTATTTTATTTGTAAACTACTATGGATATTTCACTAGAACAATTCCTCACGACATATCTGACAAAATATACCTAAATATTTATTGTGAAGGTTAATTTCATTTAGATCTCAGTATTTAATTATTATTTTTTATGCTTAAATATAAGAAATAGTTGAAATGTGAACAATAGAGAACAAAAAAACACACCATCCACAAATAAACAAAAGATTTACCCTAGGAAACCTGTATGGGAGAAATCCTAGCTAGAAGGTGATGATAATTTGCTCTCTTTACTCTCGTATGGGAATATGCAAAGAAATAGGTACCCTTTATGGAGTTACTTAAGTCATGTGGCACGCAAGGTTGCTACAAAATATTATCCCCTTTATTCTCCTCTCTAACTTCCCACTCCTAGACGCTTTTCTCAAACATGGAACAAATACCATCACAAAAATGGAACCCCCACTCCTACTAGTTGCTTGATATTTAACATTTCCTTGATAGCCATATGGGGGTAGGTTTTTGACTTCCTCAACCCTCAGTTAGAGTTATAGTTTTGGACTGTATAATCTTCTTGGAAGTCCACATGTGGCTAGTCCCATATGCATGAGTAACAATGATTGATTTGACATCTTCTTGTACCATGGTGGTCAATACCATAAGTAAACTTGTGTGAGGCATAACTTTTTCATACAAGATTTGATTGCCATGATATTTGTGTCGTTGGAAAAGTATTTGAGTAGACAATCGTCACAAGGCCTTGACAACTCTATCTTGTTCAAGAAATGCAAGCTAATCAGATTTAACATTGTATACATGAACTACAAATCCATTAGTGGACTAGAAACCCTAAACCTGCATATAATTCATCAGTCCCTTAGATAGACATGCTATGTAATCTTGTCAATGAGTTACAACAAATCAACTAAAATTACCTTATGAAACTTGGCCATCAATCTTCACATGTACAGTTCCTTATGCAACAAGCACATCTTTAATATGTGCATCAGATCTATAGATCTCAACTCTTCTAAATTCATTTATCATTTTGGATTAATCAACACAATAAATCCATTAGATCTATAGCATCTCGTCTTAGACCGGGAAAAATCATGCTTTTCTTCTCTATCACCTCTCCATTACCAGAAATCATCACTCTTAGTGTAGTTGACTTTTAATACTTGAGCTTACTTCTCTATTGCCTCTGTAAACCACTCTCATGCAGCTGGTTTTTAATATGGTTTAAAGCTCTATGACGCTTGCACAACAAAAGTGGAGGAAGGAATTCATACAATATCATTATGTAATTACATATAAAAGAATCATTTTAAAGATTATTTTCATGAAAGTGAAATGTTTGTTATGTGAGCCATTATAAAATGAGGAGTTTGTTTGTTTGTTTTTGTTTTTTTTTTAAGAGTGGAGAAATTCACAAGGAAATTGGGTTTGTACAAGAGGGACTTTACTTTAAAAAAATGGATTTATCAAATAATTTAGTTTTGGCTTCATTTCAGGATGTTAAGTAGTTTTTATTTAAAATAAAAATAAAAATCAATAATAATAGAAATTGGATTTATCAAAGAATTTGGTTTTGGCTTATTTTTATATTTATGAAATTTATTATTTTTATAATATATTATTGTTATGTGGTGGTTTAGAAGGGATGTTTTGAAGTTGAAAGAGATTTTGGATTTATAGTGTAGTGCAACAAAGATAAATGTTAATATAGGTAAGTCATATGTTTCTTTCATGGGGTAAGTGAGAATGTGTTGTGGCCACCAACAACCCCCCTTCTTATGAAGTATTACTGCTAATACTAAATAAGTGGGGACCCTCAAAATAGTTAGTTAATGTTACATTTTCTTTTTAGATGAAATCTACAACGTCATGGACTTAGGAAAATACCTTGAAAAATCTAGAAAACCTAAGTTTCATAATTAAATTTACTCCTAAAAGGATATCACATCGTGCAAAGGATGATAGGATACACCTTCCAAAGAGTTAAAACGATAAAAAGTGATATTGTGATGCGAAAAACTTCATCGCATCGCATATGCTGAAGACAAATGCTCTCATTGCAAAACTTTAAAACATCGTTGTATGCCATATCGCATATCGCACATCACAAATATCACAAGAATTGCACAAGAATTATAACGATCTGCGATATTGCGATATTGCGATATTGCGATATCGCAATACTGCGACATCTCAAAGTTGCGATACTGCGATCTGCGATAGAAACAACATGATGATATTGCAACATTGCGATACTGTGATCTGCGACATCGCAAAAGAAAAAACGCGGGAATTTTCCATCACAATTGGTTCTGGCTCATTGTTCGAGAAAACTCTTTAACCAAGAGTTGGTCATATGTTTTAATGCGAATTAATGGGTTATTGCCAGTTGTTAATGAAGGAGGGTGTTGTGTTTTTCGAAAAATAACTCACGTAAGGTGGCATGTCTCATGTATCTTCGGCATTTAAAAGTTTTCCTATTATTAGTCCTTTATCATTACTTCTACCTCAATGTAAATTACAGGAAAGAAGGACGAAGCATTACACAAGGCACTATGCAGAAAACAATGAAAAGGGAAGGCAGCGCTCCAATGTATATTTCGGAAGACATAATTAATCCACTCAAAGAAGAAAAAGAGTCGCAGAACTCTTCGGAGGCATCTATCACAGATTTCTCATGTATAATCATGGTTGAATGGACATCTAAAGACGCTGATACCAGAAACAAACAGTTTAATTCTCAAGGTCAAGAGCTTACGGAACCACTATTTTTACAAATTTTGGGTTTTATACCGAATGAGAGAAAAAGGCGCAAGAGGCAAAAACCGCATCAAGGAAGCTCGGATCAAGAAATAGAGGTAGTTTCCGATGCGCGATTAGCGCTTAGTGCTAATCAAGCATCGCTAAGGAAAATTTTTCGAAAAGGAAGGTCCGTAGTTGCTTAGTCACCTGCGAGTCCCGAAAACTGCAAAGAAATCAGCGGTAGAAGCAAACTAGAAATAGAAGCTATCCGAAAGTTAACTAAGTTGAAATGAGATTTTTACCAGGCATACATGATAATGCTACATATTCATTGGGTGATTCTCAAGTGCATCATCAATTTCACTGAGAAGAGAATGCCAGCTCTTGCTGTTTCTGTTTGCTTAACTCAACCAAAGGTGACAGACAGTCAGCCAACTCTACTCAGAAAAATACTGAATGCTTGCGACATTAAGGAGTAGATTTAGAAATAGTTAGTAGATTTAATTTTAGAATAGTTTTGCTTAGAAAGAGGACGATCATTTAAACCAAATCCTCAAATTATGTAAATAAGTTATTTAGTTAGTAGTATTTAAACCCTTCTCATGCATTTAGAG
>APFE031688292.1:3469-13710 GCA_000404065.3 Pinus taeda | reverse complement strand
CTTATTACATTATTGCTAACTACTTGTGGTCCCTTACATGATACGGGTTAACCACCTTATTTATTACTATGGTCCATCCCATTATTACATTACTCCCTTGGGTACCTCCCTTTGTACCCCATATTATCCCCCCTAGGTATATTACAACTTGAGTTCATTCCAAAATTTGTTATTGAGAAAATATGGAAGTTGAGTGTTAGGTTTTTATGGTCAAGGGATAAGGAGAAAAGTAATATAACATTGGTCAAATAGAAGATATTAATGCTTTGAAATGAGTTTAGTGAATAGGAGATAAAATACATACATTTCTTTGCTAAAACTTATACAACAAATTGTATGTGGAGGTTCATATCTATGAATGGTCTATGGTATCAAGTATTACATAAAAAATATAATGATCCATTTATGGCTAAGGATCATAGTAGAAGTCCCTCTAAGCTTCTTTGTAATGTATCAATTATCTAGAAAGTTGTGGAAGGTGGGAAAAGGTAACAAGATTAAATTCGGGGAAGCCTCATGGGTTGGATGTGATGGAAATTATATAGTGTTTGAGAGTTTAATCCAAAGTCTAAGAGATAATTTTTTTTTAAGCTATGTCACCTGAAATTATTTCATTAATGTGGAGACAAGAATGGAAATATACTAATGATAATAATATTTATGATGGTGAAGTTGTAAAGTGGGAAGCTTACTTAGTAAGCTTTCATGTGAACCATATTAGAATTAGGGTAATCTCATAAATGTTGTATCATCTTTTTTTAAGTTTGTTTGATAATGAAGAATGTAAAATTTTAAAGATATTTTAATATAAGACATCAAAACTTATATGATTGATTCAAGTGGGAGAAGGTGCGACTCTCAGAACCCTAACAACGGATTGTTGTCCTGTGGGCCATCCTCTCTGGTTTTTCTTTGAGATTTTCTCCTCCTCCTCTGTAATTAGACTACTATTTTATTTTTTTCTCTCCTTCACAGGTGTTTCTTTGCATGGAGTGGGGGGCAGGGAGGTTGGATCCCTAATCGCCTTCACGTTCTGGTCCATGCTTCTCTATTTCATTTGGGAGTCGATGGATCTGTGTTTTCTCTGATGGGTGTCACTATCTTTTGCAGGTATTCACCAAGGACGTGATTGTTTTTCTCGGGTGGAATGGGGTCTTGCCTGATGTTGTATTCTAACGTGTTTTGCTCTGGTCTTGCACATATGTTTCAATTCCATCTTGGAGAGGTACTAGCTCCTTCCCTTAGGTCATGAGGCCTTTTTTGTTCGCCATCAGGGGTATTTTTTAGGCTCGCGAGTTCCTTATCTCAACGATATATCTGACCCTGACGGGCCTCTTTTTGGCTCTTGCGGTCTTCCTTTAGACATTGCAACTCTTTTTTTTGTTTTTGTTTCTGTAGGTCACTTCCGTATGAAGCTGATGATGGGGTTCACCGTTAATTTCTTGGGCATTGCTGCTTTCTTCTTCTCTGCATTGAATCCTTTGGGGCTTCCATCTTAATTCTTATCAACCCCTTGTTTTGCTGGGATAGTTGACATTTTTTTGAATGTTATGGTTGCCTATTATTGGGCTTCTTATGGAGTTTTTCATTGGGTTTTCAGTGGTTTTGTGGCCCTTGTATATTGATTTTCTTTTGAACATTTTGAACATTTACAACTCGGGATTCCATACGCACTTTTTCCATCTACAAAATGTGATTTTTATTTTCATTAATAAAAATTACAATTATTTTATTTGGAAAAAAAAAGATAAAGAAGAAAAAGACATCAAAACTTATATTTATATTGAGATTTTCAATATATAGTAAAAGATGAATTGGGTCATTGAATAAAAACAAAAAACATGTTTTCATATATAAACTTACTTTTTATTTGCAACATATTTTTAAAATGTATAGAAAATAATCTTGAATATCTTATATGTATCACAATATTTTTAATGTAAATATTTTCTCTTTAATATTTCCATAAACACACTCTACATAAAACATAGTGATTGCTATGTAATTTTCTTATATTTTTATATTCAAATAATGTTTTTCAATTTTTATTTATTAAACTTAAAATTATAATATAAATTATATATATATATATATCTATATATATATATATATATATATATATACTAAAAAAAGAAACAAGAAAAATGAACCATGATTTCTTTTAAACTATAAATTATGAGTTTTTGTTTTTTAATTGATTAAAATTGTGCGCGCGCATGTGTGTGTGTGTATATATATATGGAGAGAGAGAGAGAGTTCAACGAAAAATTTAATGGTTGAAAGTTTGAAAGTTCTTTTTAATAATATTTGTAGGTGTTCCCACCTATTGAAGTGGATGGTTCATCAATGTAAGAAGTTAGGTTATTACATTGAGTTAACACTTTCAACCAAGACATGTTTCTTGACTAGTAACATGATAATTTAAAATTCAATAATTTAGGTTTTAAACTCTTAAATAAGTGTTGGTGTTGAATTCAACTCTTGGTTTAGATATTATATGCTCTCTGCTTAGATTTTTATTTCATCAAAAAATCATGCATCCTTGCCAAAAAAATGTGACACATTCTCCCATTGTTACCCATTAAGGATGTAAATGATGAGTTAATTTGGTTGAAGAATCCTAAACTAGGCATTAATTTGCAAAAATTACAATATAAGGCATTATGTGAAGATCTAATATTTTTCCACAACCCTTAGTAAATATTCTTCAATGACCACTTTGAATTTTGATTATTTCTGAGCCCTCTTAGACTTCTACATGTGTCTAGAGCCACCTAGATCAATCCTCCCTACTGAGGAGCTTTTTGTCCTACAAAAGCATGAAAGTAATCTGCACGTATTTGTACCTTGTCTACACCACAGGTTTCCTAACAGGTCACCCTTCCTTCTCCTTCACCTTTGTTCTTCGGAGCCATAAGCGATAAGTTAACACCTGCACTCTTGGAAAACTTGTAGTACCTTTTTGCAAATTACATGCTTAATTTACATGACCAAATAATGACCCAAGCATCCCATACTTGCCACGAGTGTATAACACATACTCTGTGGTCAAGGTTACATCAAAATGGAAACAAATACCCCAACTATCAAAACAAGGCCAAAATATCATTGTCGCTTAAACAAGTGAAGGAAAACACATCATCACTTTTACAATGTAAATTGCAATAAACTATTTACAAAAATATGACCATGACAAGCTAACACATCTAGGAAAACCATCTCTCACTTATCAAAGTGAATGGATCATCTCCCTGTGGTGGATTCACTTGTTGAAAAAGCTTTTTCAACTGGTTCATGCATGGGCGCTTCATCCTTACAACGCTGCTCTGGACGGAGCCTACAATATGTGACTCTTTAATGACCACTTATGTTGAAATGACTACAAAAAGTCTTCTTCCTCCAAATATGCTTGACATGCTTCTTCACCTACTATGGAGAAGGCCTTTCACGCCTCATCCTATTTTGTGTTTCCATTCTCTTCCAGCACTCAGATAACACATGGTTCTGCAAACCTTCAAAAGTACATGTTTTTCGATGCTATGATCTACGTTTATCATAAACAACATGATTGTAATCAAGATGAACACAAGAATACTGAGACTATTTATACCTTTCCTGGTTGTCTCTGGTGTAATTATGGCGATGAGAGCTTGCCTCAGCTCTTTCTCTACAACATGCACTGCCATGAGATGATGGTGATGCATTCCCATCATTCTCTTTCTTTGACGGTTTCAAAAATGTATCGGAAGAATCTGACACCTTTGATAATTCTCCTTCGGTGTATCCCAAGCCTTTAAATCGAGGTCTCTGCACAACCTCCAATGGTCGAATCATGCCTTGGCCATTAACGCCAAGTCATCCTCCTTTGTACCCCATCTTGGTAAGGAATCTCATGCTAGTTCCTGTAATGGGTATCTCCACATTTCCAACAGAAATAACATCATGTGAAGATGACACTGAAGAATGATCACAATTGTTTACCTCAACTGTTGATTCTGAAAAAGGTGATGACGACTTCTCTAAGCCTTCATTGCTCTTCAACTTCTCCAAGGCCTTTTTCGTGGCTTGTAGCTGAAGCTATAGTCTCTTCTTCTCCTCTTTCTCTTCTTGTAAAAGCCTCCTTAATTCAACATGCTCTGCTTGAAGACTTTTGTCGTTGCGCTTCAATTCTTCCAGGGCGTCTTTCGTGGCTTGCAACTGAAGTTGAAATCATTGCTTCTCCTCTTTCTCTTTTTGTAGAAGCATCTTCAATTCAATGTTATATGCTTGACGAATTTGGTTGATCTCCTCATTTGAATGATGTGAAGATGATGAAGGTGATGAATGTTCACTAGAAGGTGTGGATGGAGCATCGTTCTTTGCTCTTTCTTTCTCCTCTTCCTCTATTCTCTTCTCATAAGCTTCATACATTATGTCCACCACTTTGGACATACTAGGAAGGGACACATACATTTCTTTGTCATCCTCCATTGCTCCACGTCCAATTGTTCATGCTCGCAATTCACAGTAGCGAGCAGCTCACCCTGATACCAAACTTGATCTAGGTTCCTTCAGCCACCAGAATCATCCAAGATCTTTTATTTTTGTGATGTTGTTAGCATTGCATTTAAAAGAGCACAAAATAACCACATGTGCATGCTGAAAACAAGAGGAAACATGACAGCAATCAGCAAATCAAGAACATGATACATTTGATAATGGAGTTCACCCAGTGTGGGTTACGTCTATGGGCCTGGTGTCAAGATGGTGGAGGTCACTTCATATAATGCTAGAAATTATGATGATGTACATGGAAGACTCTTTGTCATAGTAAGGTCATACGCCCTCAAACAAGAATGGCTTGTCTCTCCAAGAGACATTACACTTACAAGAATTCTCACTCAAGAAGGCTTCCTCTCAGCATGACAACTTAACATGATCTTACACAATATGGCAATGAGTATCCTTTCAACATGGTTACATAGGGATCTCAACAACAATACATAGCATGACAAGCTAAATACATCTCACATAATGTGGTAAAAGTGATCCCACAACATAAAATCAAGTAGGGATCTCAAAACATAATACATCATCTCAGCAATTATGAAGTAAAACATGACATGACTGATTCATGTACCTTCACCTCTGAAGTTGGCTGAAAAATGGAAGGCTCAGGTACAAAAACTAACTACACCACTGAATTTTTGTCATCGATAAGTGTAAAATAGACTATCCTTTTCTTGAATTTTGACACCGACAAAATCTAGACCTGTGGGAATCTTTTAGATTCCCCATTATTCTCCAAAGATTTTGTTCTTTGGGTTGACTAGAGATCTGCTACTCAGATCACAAATTTGATCTCACCATCATGATCCTTGCGAGATTCTAAGACTTTTGAGTGTAAACTCGACTGCATTTTGACTCTGTCAATTTTCAGCCTCCAAGGAACCTAGAATATTGCCTCAAGATTCTTTAAAGATTCTACTTTGCTGGGAATCTGTAAATCTGCTGCTCAGATGGTGATTCCAATTTCACCATTGCGTTCCTTGTGAAATTCCAGTTAAAATGACTATAAACTTCATATCATTTGGACAAAATGAAAATTTACCTCTCGATGGAATCTTTCAGGCATCAAAGAATATTCTATGCAAAAGGTTATTTGTCTCAAAAAACATGCCATCATGGTTCCACCTAGGCACTGCAAATCATGGTTTTTCCCTCATCTCAAGGTGTTAGTGCTTGAATTTGCCTCAGGCTGAGGAAGGCAAAACTCGACGCAACATCATACCAAGCTCAGCCTCGTAGCTAGCCCTACGAGGACAGGAGAGGGCCCTCTCCGGGTCAAACTCGGCAAAAGATATTCGAAAAGGCTCAAGATGACCGAATTGATGACTGATTTTAGGCTAGTAAATTGATAAAAAGGGGTTTTTAATAAATGGTGGGGTTTTTCTGGGCTGCATGGGCAAAGAACAACTTGAAACAGAGAAATATAATCAAAAACGCAGATTATCTCCTGAGGCAAGGAAGGCAAGAAATTTAACATAAAATTGAGATTGAATGGAATGGCAAGACTGCTGAGGAGCTGACAAGGGCATACAAGATGAATCCTTGTCAAATAGAAGAAAACATTTAAATATGAACAAACTTAAAGGTAGAGCATAAATAGTTATGAATTCTACCTTAACACTTCATTTGTTCAATTGGAAATGATCATGAAATGAAATGAACACATAACAAGCTATACATGAAACAAAGGAGGACACAAATGTTAAATCTCATACCACAGGAATCTCAGAAGCCAGAGCTGTGTATTTTCATTAAAATCTCTGTCAAAGACTGTACAATGGAAGCTTTGTTCCCTCTCCTCCACCAGCGCTTCTCTCTCCGACTCTCTCCCCCCACTCTCCTTTACAAATGTTTTTTAATACATTAAATAAAACGCTGCTATGGGAAAAACAAATCGACCCCAAAACAGGGGCGTTGTTTCAACTAAATCCATGAAGGTAGAAAAGCCTTCCATTATTCCAGCGTGAAGATTTCGAATGGCCCATAAAAACTATTCCTGGAACATAGACTAGCTGATGATAGAAATAGGTAATCGAACCTTTGAATGCCACTTTGCCACTGCTCCCCAAATTCCTGGAGATACGCTTTGCCACTTTACAAAAATTGCTAAAATATGGGTCAAACTGCCACATATGCTCTTTTAAATGAATCAAATACCCACATATTGCAACGATTGCCACGTTACTGATATCTTTAATTCATCTGCAGAAGGTTCTGTCATAAAACAACGACTTATATGTAAACAACTCAATGCAGCCATCAATTATCTGAAGCGAATAGACCATTTTCCTGATGTTTTGACATAACTGGCCCTTTTGTAGACTTAAAATATGATGTAATATTGAGTTTCTTTCCAGTGGAGGTCGCTTTCCTCTTCTTTTCCTGTAGGCAGCCTGAACATTCACACTTGAATCCTTGAGATTTTTCTACACACCTTTCTTCATTGTAAAGGCAAGCCTCACAACCAAGCCTCATATGGTCTCCTTTCTTCCCCAAGTGCCCACAATGAGAACAATGGTGCTCTCTCTTAGTGTGCATGTCACCAGGAAGTTCTGGGTCGACATAGTTCAATACTGATGTATCCATCTCTGAAGGTGATGATGCATTCCCCTTGCCTAAATCACGAAGTTGGTTCAGAATCTCATCCTCCTTGAATAAGCGGATTATGCTCATTGCAGTGTTAAGCCCATTTCCTGGTACACCGCGTTCATTATAGTCACAACCTACCAATAATGCCAGCACTATTAGATGCTTCCTTGGCAGGTCCACATAGCAGTAAAGGTGTTAAGCAGATGGAATTCCCAGATATTCAACAAACTGCTATCATTTGGAAATTTGATCAAGTGAATACACTTTTTCTTTTCTAAATTTAGGATTTCTTTTAGGATTTTTAAACAAGGAGAAACCAAGCTGATTATGTGCTTGACACTGAACAAAAAATTGCTTTCTGATGTACTATGGTTTAACTAATTTCTAAGAAACTTTGTAGAATTCAGATCCTCCACTTCTCTGATAATCTTTCCATTGTTCGGTTTCATCACAAGAATTCCATCCATGTTCTGCTGCATCATATCCATTCTTGGTTAATAAGCATGAAATTGTTGACCATTGCATCGGTAGTGCGAGTCAGCCATGAAATCATCTCTCGCAATCACTGGATCCCTGGGTGCTAACTTATATTCATCTAATTCACTTCCATATTCATTTATGTAACGTTCCTTTGGATATATCTCATCTCTTAATGATTTGCTGTTGTCAGCTGAAAGAAATAGCCGAGAAAGATGGTTCACCTGCTCTACATTCAGTTGGAGCTTGAATTTGTTTCTTTCAACATAATTATCTTTAATGGCTATCATGAATATGTCCTCAGGCAGTAGCTCACGATTGCTATGATAACGCAAGCGAACTTGAGTAGGAAATGGCTTCTTGGATCATCTGAAAGCATTTGGTACTAGCTCATTCACACCCAAGGATGAAGCTTCATAAATGCCATGCATTAATCTTGTGTCAATACCAAACAAGAATAGCTTCATTCCAGGATAAACCTTTCGTACAAGGTCCCTCCTGTAAATCGCTGATGTTGCTTCTGCAATAAAACTTCACCAACACAACTTCACCAACACCTTGCATTGTAGATTTTCAAGATCCTCTGGAGTAGCATCATGGTCCTCCGGGAAGTCGAAGGCCTTGACGCTGCCCAATTGTATAAAACCAAAATCCTCTGCGCTTCCCAAGAAAATCCCCTGTCTCTGCTTCTAACAGTATACCTTCCATCTCACCAATATGTCTTGCCACAAATTCACTGAACTTCACCTTGCCCAGAAAACACAGTCCTTGCGAAACTCTCTGATCTTTATTTGGATGACCCATTTCAGCAGCAAGATTGCGCACTTCTTCCTTTGACATACAGCCAAGAGGAAATAAAATCTTTATCTATGAAAGTTGAGAAAGAAAGTATGTTTGATCTTTCACCTCATCTGCAGATAAATGTAGAACAGAAGATTTAGTCTCGCCCTCTACACTCATATGTTTAACATGAGCATAATGCCCAGAGGCCACATAGTCAAAATCCATGTTGTTGATGAAATCTAAGAAGACACCAAATTTGATTCTTGTGTTGCAAAGAACATCAGGATTAGGAGTCCAGTCACTTTTATACTCGGAAATGATGTGAGACACCACATTTTTCCAGTACTCATCAGTTAAATTCACAACTTGCAGATCCATGGAAAATTGAGCTATCTGTTTGCTGAAACTAGTGAAAATAATGCGGTGACAGAGTTGCCTTTGAAGCTGAAACAGGGTTGTCATTTGAAGAATTGGAAACTTTGAAACATTTTGACACATCTGATGATTTGTTTGGCTGTTTCTGCAGGGATTGGCGCTGATGAAACTGTTGTCATTTGAAGAGCTGGAGAATCTGATACATATTCTAAAAAACACATTTAATGATTTCTTCTTCAAAACAGGGTTTTGAAGAAGAATTAATCTCACATTTGACATATAAGACAGAGTCTAACATCGGCTCCACTTGGGATGGCAGCTGCCGCTTTTTGGAGGTGCCAAGAATCGCAGAACTTTGGGAGAGCAGATAGTGCCTCCATCCATTGGGAAATGGAGTCCATTATTTCAACAAATCAACACAACTGAAGACTCAACTTATTAACTGGAAACTGACTGAATTGATTGAAAGACTAATTCGGCAAACTTCAAACTAAACTGTAATGAAACTGGAACAAAATGCTGCCTTTTGGCTTATTTATTTACAAAAGCTACCCTACTTTGCTATAAAAACACTAGATCGGGTAATACTGAAATGCCAAATCAACCATTCAAGTAAACCTGAGAATGATGCCGGTTGAGAATTCTTCCACCAGGACACAGATGTAATTGCTGGTAGCCCTTCATGCACGTAATGAATCTAGCTATGTATAAGACAGCTTGATCTATCAGTCAAACTGAAAAACATTTCCATGTATGTTGCAATAGGATCGCAATAGCCAAACTCTGTTTGCTGCCCCAACTTTGCAATACTTACCTCCAGCTGCACACTGTCAATGCAAACATTTGTAGGCAACTCTATTGTTTCGTGTTTCGAAGGAGGAAGATTTTCCAAGAACTTTTTAGAGTCTCGAAAATCATATGACTGGATCTTCTCATTCAAATACTGAATCTCCTTCTCAACTCTTTCAACAAATAATTCACAAACACCAGTTTTAGCTTCAAAAGGAAACTTCGAAGATTTCAAACCTTGAAGTAAGGCACTGAAAAATTCTTCATTGAGTTCAAAATCCGCTAACCAATTTCTAACATCGTTTACAGCTTCACAAAGTGCAGGGTTTGCCATATACCCTACCATTTCATGAGCCAATCAGTATGTTAGCACTTGAGATTTCACCTAGGCTGAGATAGACAAACCTCAAAGCTAGATCAAACCATTTCACCTTGTAGCTAGCCCTACGAGGTATGAGAAGGCTCTCTCGGGTCAAACTCGGTGGATTTTGTCAATAGGTTGAGTTGACCAATTAGGAACAAGGATTTTAGGCTAGTAAACTGATAAGGGGGGTTGATTTAAAGTTTTTTGGTTTTTTGGTGGCAATTGAAGGGAGTGCAATTCAGGGTGTGGGGATTGAGCTCAGTTTTTGCAGGTGGGTCTTTGGGGCAAGGTAGGAGTTTATGCTGATGCCTTTAGC
>APFE031688286.1:0-16594 GCA_000404065.3 Pinus taeda | reverse complement strand
GCCTTAGAATTCAGCCTCTTCGAGGGGGAAACCTCCTTTAAATTACATAAATGAACAATTCTTGGATGATACAAATGATAAAACCTCATTTCTATATATAGGAGTCTAAGGAGTCACAATATAACCCAGCCGACGTAACAATAATATAAAGCCACAAAAATAACATTAGAGGGATTCTATGGGGCACATTAATAACAATATGGGGACAATAGGGACACAACAATATTAATAAGGGATACAACTACAATAGTAATGGGGTAATCACTAGTATTATAGGGACATAACAAAGTTTAATAATAAAATTAAACATTTTCTGGTTTCCACCCGATGGGGTTTCTAGGGTATATTGGTGTTCAATGATGTGATTGCTTATTATCTCAGTTTGATGATGTGATTCCTTGTATAATGTGATGTGAATAATGTCAAGTATGTGGTTAGTTAATGTGGTTAAGAGAATCATGAAATGGATGCAATATTACCTCATATATTTTATCTTAATATACTACAAGAGTGGTGGTTAATGGTTACAAAGCATACTATTCCTCTACTAAAGTTACTTTATGTATTGATGAACATTCTATTTAATGTAATCATGGACGCGGAATAGTTTTTTGGATAATTACCGATGGGTAATTTTTGTAAAAATTTTCTAACTCCCTGCATTTTCATGTGAGGCTATCGAGGTATGTTACAAGTGGTATGAGAGCTAAAGGTTGTAGCATTGGCGCCTTTAGGAATTTTTAAGCAGAAAGGAAATCAAGGTATGCTACTAGTGAGCATCAACTCAAGTATGAGTCTAACAACCTACATATTGATATTGGAATCTTGATGAGGATAAAAGACAATAAAACCTTTTTCACACGTATGAATAATCTTGAACACTCACTAAGGAAAGTGACGATCAACTACCAAATTTTGGAAATATGGAAATATTAAGGATACATTTAATGAACATACCTGAAGCTACAATGCACTATGCATTAATATGGTTGGTAACAATGATTTGTTAGTGTTGCATGACTAACTAATAAAACTTGTATGCCTGAATTGTATTTTATTTAAGCCTATTGAAAGTTGTGAATAAGTGATTATGGTAGTTACTTCATGTGTTGGTATATTAGTAACAATATACTATGGGAAATTGCAAATGTTTGAATTGTTACCTTAACTATTATTGAAATTTACACATTAATGAATATTTGCATATACTTTTATGCATGACAATCTTCTACACATGAAACTAAAATGATTTTGAAAGTGAATACTTATTTATGACAAAATGCTGATGGGATTAAGGAGGGGTGGCTTAATGGAAATAAGTAAAACTATTGAAGTAAAACATTGCAATGTGAATTGCAATCGTAAATGAGAAATAATGATGTTATATGATATGCATGAATATGTTACATGGAAAATCAAAATTCATACAACATGTATGACATTTATGTTCCCTGTCAATCTAGATATTGTGGACCCATGTTGAGGGCTAAGTATAAATCCATGGTGTACATGAATGTTTCTTTTGTTAATTCTAATGTGCATATGGTTCATTATGTAAATTACTGTGGGAAAGAGTGCTAAGAGATAAATTTAACTTGTCAGACAGTTGTAGAAAATTGTGAAAGGATAGAAGGCCTTTGGTTGATGGCAGTTACCTGCTTGGAGGGGTTGATGGAACTTGCCTGCCCAGATTTACTCTCCCTAGAGATAAATGATCTTAGTAAGGGAAACGAGTTGGCCAAGATGGTGAAGAGGGTAAAACGCCTGAGGCAAATTTGTTTATTTGGAGCTTGTTGGAGCAGGCCCAAAATTCCTCATAGATGGGACATTGATAGTGAGATAGGCAAGATGCTGCCAAGAGGAATCTCATATTAGACCCTATGTGGTCATTAGAATTCTTGAGCTAGTTGACCAGTGGAATTCCATACTAGACCTAGTATGGTCTTTGTCAAAGAACTCTCTGGATGCGAAAATTACTTTATGTGGTTGTGGAAACCAGTTCCCATGGGTTGGGAGGAGCATTCTTTTGCCACTATGGTTCTCTAGGAGAACAAATTAGTTAATTATTTATGTGTTGTGTTAAAAATGAATTTTATATATAATTGTGTAAAATATGTTATGCACATTTTAACACGAAAGGAGCTTAGTGCTCAGTAAGGAGTTATTGGAATTTTAGTTCCTTTATTGTATTACCAATCTTGTGAATGTCTTAGTAGGGGCTAAGACAATTTTCACTTGGTGAAATTATTGACTATTTTGATGATTAGAGAGCTAGGTGCTCTTTGGGTACTTTTAGAAGTACATGTGTGAATGTTTTCAGTGCGAGATAAGACAGTGTGCATGTGGTGCAGTGATTTATCATATTGATGATTATAGTGTTAGTGCTCTCTACGCACTTGTAAAAGTACTGTGATTTAAATATCACATGACATTTCATAATTGATTTATAGTTAAAATTATTTCATTTGATTAAAATGTTGTGATTAATGTGATTGAATTTGTTAGTCATACGTTACAAGTTACTTGCCATGGAATATTGATGGGTCATCCAATCACTATTAAAGTGCATACATGAAAGTGATCATGATTTTCAAGAGTAATCGGTAAGTAATGGTAGGTTAATATAGACATTGTTTTTGTATAGTATGAATTTGAATAAGGGTCAGGTGATGAAAATTAGAGCTTGCATATTTTTGCAGTTATGAATGCTTATGACTATTGATTTTTCTTATCTTATAAAATTACTATTCATTGTTTATTGGCATTTCTTGGAATGAAATATTTCATTTTAAAGAGGAAGGATCCTCTTCTGTGTGGTTTAGATTGTTATATTATGAGTAAAAGCTAAAGTTCCAACTAAAGATGAACACCAAGAACGATGTTTTCTTGAAGGGGGGGAGTATGTAACATGCCTTCCATAAATTCTTATTTAAAATTCATATATTTACTAAGTTTAATATTATGAAGAGTCAATTGAAATCAATAATTGTTTTGATTAGTTTATTACTAATTTATTTTTTCATATTTTACTTTAGTTTTCGATGGTTAATATGGTGGGGTTGGTTGGGAACAAGTTAGATAAATAACCAAAAATCAGATTATATTTATCATCTTTCCCAAGAAATTCGTTGCCTCAACTATCTTGATAGTTTTTTTTAGTCTCAACATAATGAGCCATCAATGAATTTAAGAGATTTGATCAATGTAGCAAACTTCACCTTATCAAGATAGATGTATGTATTCTCCTTAGTCCTCTCCTTACTCAAGCATCAATTCTCCTCGGTGCTCTCCTTACTCAAGCATCAATTCCAGAAGATGTCGGTTCTAGAAGAGATTGTTCACGCATACCTCCTTATTCTGCTTCTTAAGAGAGCCCAATGCAAGGCCATAGTGGTTATCATTCTTGTTTTGATAGATGAAGATAAAAATCTTGCGTCGAGGAATAAATTACTATGACCGAAGATGGGATCTTATTTGCAAGTCTAATTTCGAGAGGTAGAAACACATCTTTATGTCCCACGGACAGGTTCTAGGTAAAGCTAAGTAAGATGGTTATTTCGTTTTTTTTCTTGATTATTATTAACTAGGTATGCCTTTTAGTATGATTTTTACCTTTACTTGCATGTTTCTTTATATTTCAAGGTTATACATGCACCATGATCTAATATGTGAATGTGTGTAAGGAGAACTCACACTATTTTTCTTAGTAAGGAAAATATTTCTCTACATATAGATCAAGATTGTGATTATATATTTTTCTTGGTAAAGAAAATATATTAGTGCATTTAGATAAAGATTGTGATTATATATTTTTCTTGGTAAAGAAAATATATTAGTGCATGTAGATAAACACTGTGATTATATATTTTTCTTGGTAAAGAAAATATATTAGTGCATGTAGATAGAAACTATGCTTATATATTTTTCTTGGTAAGGAAAATATATTAGTGCATGCAGATAAAGCTTGTGATTATATATTTTTATTGGTAAAGAAAATATATTAGTGCATGTAGATAAGCACTGTGATTATATGTTTTCTTGGTAAAGAAAATATATTACTACATGTAGGTAAAGGTCGTGATTATATATTTTTCTTTGTTAAGAAAATATATTACTGCATGGAGATAAAGATTATGATTATATAATTTTCATGGTAAAGAGAACTCCATGTAGATAAAGATGGTGATTATATATTTTTCTAGGTAAAGAAAATATATTAGATAAAGAATGTAATTACTATATATAGAAAAAGATGGTTATTATATATATTTTCAACATTAAAAGACAAGTAACCTTTCTTGTCTTTATATAACATGCATATGTCTTTTATGTAAGAAAAGATAGTATGAATTTTGTTTTCTTAAAACGGGAATTCGTAGTCATTTTCTTGGAAGTGAATATAAATTACAGAGGGTAAATCGTGAAGTATTCTCATGGGTATGAGAGTTCTTTTGAAAAAGAATACTTAGTTATGAGAAAATATAATAACCTATGCATAGAGGAAATGTGCAGAGATAATATAAGTCATAGGAATCTTCTTTGGAAAGAATATGTTTTTCTTGTGTGTGAAAGATAAGTTAATTGTTTTAATTCCTTTGCAAGAGTTTGCAAAAGTTACATTTTTTTGGTGAGTAAAAACGTAAATGATTTGTGTGTTGCATATTGGATAGTTTGATTTAATTGCATGGTTTAATGCATAAAATGTTACCATTATTATTTTTTTAGGTCTTATGCCCAAAATAAAGGTTGATTATGATATTATCTTGAAAACAAATGCATGAGAAATTTTTTATGATACTTTCTTGGAAACAAATGCAAGAGAAACATGGGTTGTAGAACCATTGTGTTAGGTCTTTTAAAGAGAAACATGGATTTGTGTACAGAAAAGAATAAGTATTATGGAAAGTAAAACAAGTAGCTACTTGGAGTAAATGTACTAGCTTCCATTTGTAAAATACATATATGTACATGCAAGAAATAATGAATGACTAACACATTAGTTCTAGTTTGGAACAATGCATGTATTCATACATATAATAGATTTTGTAAATAGCTCTCTCTTGGAAAAGATGCTTTTTGAAAAGGTACTTACATTTGCATTCATGATAATAATGTCTATCATGGTAGCTACCTCTTAGAAGGGAACATCTACTATATTGAAAAGATTACTTAGTTACACACACAGAGAATAAGCTAAGGGGTTAGTTCTTTTTAAATAAGTTTTTATCTAGTTACATGCACGAAAAACAAAGATAAGTTGCTAGTATAATTTAAATGGAATGAATGGTTATAGTGGTGTTCTTTGGATATGAACGTGTTGGTGCGAGAATGTTCATATTAACGTGGTAATTATTTTGACATGCTTCATAATTATTTGTTTATACATGCACAATGTTGTTAGGTTAAAGCATGTTGTGATATTATATTTACATCTCATGTGTGCACATTGTTTTGGGAAGTTTTAGTGTACGCTTAAACCCCTAGACTAGTAGCTAAGTATAGAACAACAGTTCAAAGAATTCTCTACTTTTTCAGTGACCAATAGATTAAATAAGAGGTAAAGAAGCCTACCTGTAGCTTTTGATTACTCCTTATCTCCCTTGACCAATTCTGTTGCTCCTTTCTATACTTAATCCGTTTGAAGAGTACTTGCACATAGACAAAAGACAAAAATTGATCAAACCATATGATAATGATCTATTGATTAAACATAGCATGGAATGCAGTACATGGTACACATATGAAAGCATAAATGGACAATACAAGCATATGGAAAAAGCTTTGAACACTTTATTAGTAAAAGGAAGAGTTACAACCCAATTTGCTTGATTCAACATCACTCCTCCAGTTCAATCCCATCCTCTCCTCATAACAAGAGAGACATTTTGACATCATTACAATACTTGAAATCAACTCAAGTCTCATACTAACAACATCTCCCTATAATTCAATGATTTCCAGCCCCTGATCACTTAGATGAGTGGTATTTTATAGGTGAATGAAGGAAGTTATGCCATAAATGGTGATAACGAATGCCCTCCCAAACTTAGAATTTAGTTCCATGGAGGAAGGGATAAAGGGATTGATATTCCTTAACTCCCTCCCTCATCCAAATATGAACCCAAAGGAGTGGATAGCCTTGATAAACTTCTAGAGGCATCCAATAGATAAGGAATCTTTCAAATCCTCATGGAAATTCACTCAAATTCATCCAGTGCAGGCCAAATAGAGACCAAGTGCGCTGCAATGCACGTTGACAGTGTATTGGTTGCACTGCAGCACACCCTAATGAAGGACTACCTGCGCTGATCTTCTTAGAGGCAATTTTTGGATGATTTCAATCATGGAACTTCTTGGGAAGCTAGGAATTCTGATGGTTGACTTCTTTAGGGCATGTAACAACTAAATTAGGGTTTGATGGTCCCTAATAGTATCGATCTATAAGTTGGGGTTAATGTTCCCAAATGGATCTGTAACAGTTGCCCCCTAAAGCATGAAGTCATAAATATATATGTTGAGTGAAATGATTTATCATGTGGAGAAGAGGTTTCGAAGTGGAAGGTGACCTACATCAATTACAATACATATATCATGATAATTTGATTTTTTCTCATGAACTTGCTAAGGGAAGGCATACCCATGCTCAACTTATAAACTTTCATTACATGTACAAATATAGTCATCTACAGATATAGACCCATGAATGGATGACCATGAACGTAAGGCCATTGTACATTTGATTTAGTACTCTTGAAAATATCGCAGCCCGGATGGATGAATCTAGATCCGGGCTCTTCAAACTCGTTCAATCTTTCACTCATGTACAAGTCTAACCATGTGAATAGATGATCTAAAGTTGAACATGGGAAGAAATTGTCTGATTACCAGCTGATGATGTAAGCCGTTAACGGACACAAGAGGAATCACCGATAATGATAATGACCCTGAAGGTACTACAATATATTTCACATGGTGTGAATAAATGATTTGATGTCGAACATCATACAAAGTCTTTCAGTCGAAGGCCAGTGATGTCAACGTATTGTTGGAAGCGAAAAACTTGCCATTGATGTATGCAAGGCTCAAGGTACTGAAGAGGTGTTTCTAAGTCAAATTCTTGGATAATGTACTAATTTCGACAAAAAGTGACTCATCACAGGAGGGCCTTGATGTATCCCACGTCAATGAAATGAAATGAGGTAAATGATTTTGGAGATGAGAATCGACTGATGACAGAAGGTTCAGGAATGGCGGTCATGAAAATGAAGGTTTAGGGTATTGCAAAGGATGAAGTTTGAACTGAATGGCTTCTCTTTAACATGTCAAGGACACTAGGATGAATTGGTAGCATTGACCCAAAAAAAAGTAATGGATGGTATGATAGACCAATGGTATGATAACCATCAAGCTGAATGACCCAACCCACATAGTCACGGTGATGAGGTGAAAGTGTCATGTTTAAGAGCAACTTGCTACCATAAAGTGTTTTCCCCTTTTTCAAATTTTCCCAAGTCATTGCTGACCAGTACCTCTTTATTTTTAATCAAGCTTGAGGAAGATATCATATTCTTGTTGTATAATTTCACCCTTCGGGCGAATCCATCGCTATTTGATGTTTAAACGAGTCTAGTGGAGGTGTAACTTAGTCTTGTCTATATGGACAAGTTTGTCGCTATTTGATGTTTTTAACGAGTTTAACGATAAGGATAACTTGGTCCTTTTCATGTTTAGATAGTTTGAAAAGGGACGAAAAGAAAACTCCACAAATTATTTTTCGTAAAATAATCTCTCAAGTCCAAAAAAGTGTAAAATAATACAAGAGAGATATCGTTTCCAATCCTTTAACGAGCTGGAATAGACAAAAACTCAGAAATATATATTTAGAGAGTTTGAAAAGAGCTTAAATAGGACTCCAAGGGAGTTCCTTTTTCATTTTTAACAAAGCTCGAAAAAGAGATAAAAGTTTGATTTATGGTCAAAGATGTTCTATTTACATTCGAGCATGTCAAATTCTACATTTTAGTTGTTAGACCTGCTCAAAACACCATCAAAATAGATTAAAAATACCTGTTTCATGGATAAAATGAATAAAAACTAATGATTATTCGATTAATGTGCAAGAAATAAATATAAAAACAAGTTTTACCATTCATTTTTACCATTTCACATTTACCCTTTGATTTTGGTGCTTTTGAGCAGTTTTACCTCGAAGTTCACCATCTGATTGTGAAGGATTCAGTGGACCATTCCTCATTCTGTCTAGACCAGGTAGCAGCTATCTCTATTCTCTTTCATTTCATTCCATTTGTTTTCAGTTTCATGCAAAAATTTTGAGTTTTTGAGGCCCCTAGGGTTTCAATTTTGAAGTCTAGGATCAACGCACACTTGCAACATTGAAAGGTGCGCTACACTGCACACACATAGAAGGCTGCATGCATTGTAGCACACTACCTCTAAGCTAGGGGTGCGCTGGGCGCAAAACCCAAATTCACATAGTTGTTTTCTCCCAAATTTTGCTCTGTTTTTTGCAAGAAATGGATGCTAATTTGTCTAATGGTTGTATTGCACACATTCATCAGATCAAAATGGTGATTATATGAAGAGAATGAGAGCATCAAGAACAAGATATGATTTTCCTAAATAATCAGGGTACGGTTGAGGCCCTAAGGAATTGCGGGTTACTCAAGTATTTCAGACTATCTAGCATGCGGCAACAAATTGAGCTTTTACAGTTCCTTGTTCGTTCATGGGATCCTACTGATCAGGCCTTTCAAATTAGGGACAAAGTGATCCGATTTACCATCGATGACATTTACTTTCTGACTAAACTATCGAGGCGGGGTGCCCCCATCTCACTATCTGGATTTGCAAAAGGTGGTGAATCGGTGAGAGATTACATACGATAGTGCTTCTGGAAAGGTGCACAACCTAGCAGAGACATAAATATTAACATCAGGGATGTTAGTGATTTACCATTGAGGATGATCCTCATTACCCTTTCCAAATTGGCTGGTAGTGCGAAACTACACTTGGCAAACAGATCATACATGTAGTATGATTTAGAGTGTTTAGAGCCAAAAGCGTTCAATTGGTGCGAGGCAATACTTTCATCTGTGAAAGAACAACTGATCAAGGTGAAAAGCGGAAAGACAAGGAACTTTGGCTATGGGTCGATCCTAATTTCTTTCGCCTTGGAGAGAATTCCACTTATGTAGCCACAAATTGTTTCACTACGTGTATCTGGACCTTGGGATCCACTGATATAGAGATGGGTAGATCTTATGGCTAGGGATGTTGGTCAGTCATTGATCTCATTTACTCCTACATTCTTTGAGTGGTTTGATCGACATGATATGTCCATCGTAGAGTATCCATATTCAGGAATGGATTTCCGTGGAGATCCAGACTTGATATTACTAGTTGGAGCATAATGGGGTGCTATCGGTAAATTGTCTTTTTTGTTTGTAAGCTGGGGCGGGACTCTCCGATTTACATGTCCATTAAGTACCCCTCAACGCGGGAAGGGTAGCCCAAGATTTGAACCCAAGGCTTCTGGTTCGGTGAGACTTCATTTCCACGACCCTTGCCACTTGAGCTACCCCATGTGGACCCTATCGGTAAATTGTCTAACCAAAGTGTTTTTTTATTTTAAAGTTTCTACATTTTTTGTGTTTTTTTATTATCTGCAAGATTAAATAAAATATTTTTCTATGTGTGCATACGTTGGACCTGTTCGATCTGTGGGACACCAACGAGAGGCAGGTGGTCCAGGACAAAGACCTGTTGGGAGAGCAGTTCTTCGAGACTTAGATTTAGCCGAGACATTGGCTAAGCTACAGGACCACATAGAGGGTTTATCCTTAGGCATTCTGGATATTTGGATCGAGGAGTTGCCTATGCGATTGCAGCGCCACACCATTGGTGTCCCGAGTCATTGGATTAGACTTTTACACATGATAGCATAGGCTATGACCTGTTATCATGAGTAGCACTAGTCTACTTAGATGTTTTATGCATACATTTTGAGTTTTTTGGGTCAGATGACCAATTTTTGTCTTGGACACAAACTGTTTCTAAAAACTTTTAAAACAACTATCTATTTTACTTTCAAAGTTTTATTATGGTTATGTGATGCAATCTTATTCGACTGATGATTTGAATTGAAAATATTTACTTTACATATGTCGCAAATGTCTATTTAACACATAATTCACTAGAGAATCAGTTAATGTGTTTAGGTTTATGGAAATATGTTGATATTGAATAAACTCAAAATACCTTTCCAAAATACGAACTCTAAGTAACATGAGATGAATTGCTGGGTTTCGGACGGTATAAGCGCCAATAAGTTGTAGTACAACGAGTTGTGAGTCTAGCTTAATGATGATTCAGCATATGCCAAGTGAAAAGGCATCAGAGAGGAATTCAATCAATGCACTATACTCAACAATATTGTTCATCGATCGACCAATACATATCCCTCTAAAACTCACTAACTCATCGCTCAGAGCGAAAATGGCCCATGCCACAGAGGATAGATTCTGTGTACTACGACTATCCCCATCAGCGTAACCAACAAATGGTTTAGAAAAGTTCGACATATACAATAAATGAAAAGTTGATTACTTAACCAAATAAGAACTCTAAAAGAAACACACACACACATGCAATCAAAGCATATATACAATGCGTTTTACTACACTTAACTAAGCATGGTAATGTTTAAGGTACAACCCGTTTCGAGGCTGCGACAATGGATTCCCATCATAGTCCACTAACTCGTAGGAACCTTTCATAAAAACACGCTTAACAGTATAAGGGCCCATCCATAGTGGTTCAAATTTTCTCACTCTAAGTTTATCAGACTCCTGATTGTAAAGCAAGACCAGGTCACCTTATGAGAAGACACGAGGCTTGACATTTTTATCATATTGCGCCTTAATATGTTTCTTATGCGCTTCGTTAGCCAATTTAGCATCAGAACGAGTTTCATCTAGATGGATTAATTCCAAGAAACATGCTTCCTCTTCAGAAGTGTCAGGTAGCAGGTCAATCATGAGTTTGAGAGATAAGATTTCACATTGAATTGGTAAGACTGCTTCCAAACCATACACCATCTGAAAGGGTGTGAATCCGGATGCATTTCTCACCGAGGTTCGATATGCCCATAGATGCGAGTACATGATTAAATGCCAATTTCTTTTATGAACTCCAATCATTCTTTGCAACATGCGCTTAAGGACTTTGTTGATGGGTTCAACTTGTCCATTAGCTTGCAGGTAGTATGGAGTAGAATTATCATGTGACAGTCCTAATTTGGCGGTCAACTCAACCATCATGTGATTGTGAAAATGCGATCCATGATCTGTAACTATGGTTTGTGGTACACCAAACCTAGCAACCACATCATTGAAGAAAAATAAAGCAGTCGTTTCACCACTGTTGTTCAATGTTTGCATCACCTCGACCCATTTGTTAAAATAGTCAACGTTGACTATAATATACCCATGCCCCTTGGCCGAGGTGGGGTTACATGTCATAAAGTTAATACTCCATTTAGTGAATGGGCCAACAACAATGATTGGATGGAGTGGTGCAGGTGGTAATCTGGTTTTCCAGTCAAATATCTAGCAAGCATGGAAACTTTAGACAAGAAGAATGAAATCTTTGAATATGGTTGGCCAGAAGTAACCAGCACAGAGAATTATCTGTGCGGTAGCATAACCAGATAAATGTCCACCAAAAGCACCTAAATGACATTCATTTAAAGCTTTTTCGGCTTCCTCATGAGTGAGCCACCTACGTAAAATCGTATCGACACCACGACGATAAAGCGTATCACCAATGATCAGATAATCTTTGCCTTGGTATCAGGTACGTCACTGTTCAGAGTGAGAGGTATTAGGCCAAAAAGCTTGGGTCTGGAGATAGACCAGTATATCTCCATACCATGGATCACTTGACGAGATAAGAAACAAAAACTCATTCAAGATTGATCCTTCTGATGTTGAATCGTTGGAGGATGAGGGAAGATCACAAAGTAACTTAGCAAAGACAAGATATTTCTTTGATTTAGATTTGATGAACTCCAAATCAAACTCCTATAAAATAACTATCCATTTGGAATATTTTCCCCCCAGCAATTGACGTGACAAAATGTATGTCATAGGGTTGCATCCGATATAATGGTAGTTTTACGGAGGAGGATGTAGTGAAAAAATCTTTGTACAGCTTGAATGGCTGCCAAAGCTAACTTTTCGACATAGGAATACTTACTTTCTGTATCGTTGAGATTACTACTCAAGTAATAAATTGGTTGTTCAATTCCACTTTCTTCTTGGACTAAAACCATGCCAATGGTTGTATCTGCAGCGACGAGATACAATAATTGTAATTTTGATAGTTTGGGAAATATATTAATAACGCTCTAATTGGGGAATCTTTAAAAGCATCAAAGGAATCTTGCGCAACCTAATCCTAATGGAATGGTATCCATTTCTTCGATAGATGCGTAGAACCTTTAGCCAACTCAGTATAGTTTGGAATGAACCTCCTTAGAAAGTTTGCCTTCCCTTGAAGTCTCTGTAACTGTAACAAGTTTGAAGGTGGAGGCAAGTCAAGGATTGCCTAAACCTTAATTGGATCGAGTCGAATTCCATCTTTTGATACCATGAATCCAAGCAATCGACCAGAGCCAACACAAAACACACACTTGTTTGGATTGAGTCTTATCTTGTAGTGTTGACACTGTAAACATATTGCTCTCAAATTTTTAGTGTCTATGGATAAACGCTTAAACCCCTAGACTAGTATCTAAGTCTAGAACAGCAGTTCAAAGCATTCTCTACTTTTTTTGTGACCAATAGACTAAATAAGAGGTAAGGAAGCCTACATGTAGCTTTCGCCTACTCCTTATCTCCCTTAACCAATTCTGTTTCTCCTTTCTGTACTTAATCCGCTTGAAGAGTGCCTGCAGATAGACAAAAGACAAAAACCAATCAAAGCATATGATAATGATCTATTGATTAAACATAGCATGGAATGAAGTACATGATACACATATGAAAGCATCAATGGACAATACAAGCATATGGAAAACGATTTGAACACTTTATTAGTAAAAGGAAGAGTTACAACCTGATTTTCTTGATTCAACATCACTCCTCTAGTTCAATCCCATCCTCTCCTCATAACAAGCAAGACATTTTGACATCATTACAATACTTGAAATCAACTCAAGTCTCATACTAACATCATCTCCCTATAATTCAATGATTTCCAGCCCCTAATCACTTATATGAGTGGTATTTTTATAGGTGAATGAAGGAAGTTATGCCATAAATGGTAATAATGAATTCCCTCTGAATCTTAGAATTTAGTTCCATGGACGAAAGGATAAAGGGATTGATGACTCCCTCCCTCATCCAAATATGAACCCAAAGGAGTGGATAGCCTTGAGAAACTTCTAGAGGCATCCAATGGATAAGGAATATTTCAAACCCTCATGGAAATTTGCTCAAATTTGTCCAGCGCAAGCCAAAGAGAGACCAAGTGTTTTGCAATGCACACTCGCAGTGTATTGGCTACACTGTAGCGCACCATAATGAAAGCTTGCATGTGCTGATCTTCTTAGAGGCAGTTTTTGGATGATTTCAGTCGTGGAACTTCTTGGGAAACTAGGCATTCTAATGGTTGACTTCTTTAGGGCATGTAACAACTGAATTAGGGTTTGATGGGCCCTAATAGTATTGATTTGTAAGTTGGGGTTGATGTGCCCAAATGGATCTGTAACACACATGAATAGATGTTAAAAGATCGCTTTTAAAGACAGATTATTGATTTATTATTACTTTATCTAATCATGTCACCAAATATTGTTGACAACATCAATGATAGGAAAGGGTGGTGATTTGTGCAAAAGACAAATTAAATTTAGCATTCTTGTAGATAAGAACTAATGGTCCATGATGATGAATATGAACTGCAGGATGGTCCACTAACGAGACAATCATGCCACAAGCATATAAAGATTGGTCATTTGTGGGTAAATGGTTTCATGAGAATTGTAATAGCTTTTTGCTAGGTATGTTGTATTTTAATTGATATTTCATTGTAATATTGTGTGACAATGGTTAAGGGACAAACTCTCTTATAAGCCATTGAGTGAGGGGTGAACACCCTCACAAGCGTTTAATAATAAAATTAAATGTTTGTTGGTTTTCACTCTACGGGGATTTCCAGGGTATATCGGAATTCAATGATGTGCTTGCTTATTATGCCAGTTTGATGATGTGGTTCCTTGCATAATGTGATGTTGATAATGTCAAGTATGTGATTAATTAATTTGGTTAAGGGAATCATGAAATGGATGCAATATTACATCATACAACTTATCTTAATATACTATAACAGTGGTAATGGTTACGAAACTTACTATTCCTTTACTAAAGTTACTTTATGTATTGATGAAAATTCTATTTAATGTAATGAGTAATGTGGAATAGTTGTTTGGATAATTACCGGTGGGTAATTTGTGTAAAAAAATTCTAACTTCCTACATTTTCATGTGAGGCTATCAAGGTATGTTACATTTACTGTGGGCCAATATGATGGGTCATCAATACCACAAGCCCAAAAGCCATTTCTCATTCAACAATTAAAATAATACTTACAATATAACAAGATTTTTAAAGATGGATACTCACCCCCACTTTACCATGGATATTATTAAGCATACCATATCATGGGACAATACCATAGCTCACTAATATCACATGGCCGAAAACCATCTATCATTTCATAATCAAAATATTTGATATCTAATTTTTTAAATTTCATTTGATTAGTTTTTTGGGTTTAGAGAAACTCTCCATCCGAGTATGGAAGAGATGTTATAATATATTGTTATATTATGTTATCTGAACATTTTGAATTACATAAAAAGAAAAATAAAATTATTAATTGAAACATTTTTGACTCATTGAAATTACATAAAATTAAAATTAAACTAAAAAATATAATTAATAATTAATCAACCTAAATCCATCTTAGAGCTAAATCTACCAAGCTCCGAGAGGGATCAAATCTCTTGAGGTGAAAATCTTTCTTCATTTTTTGCATTCAGAAAATAGATTTATCCCTCTGGGCATTGATAGATAGGGTGTTTAAGATGGATCTACTAATTATATTTAAAAGTCAAAATTTTAATTATGTACATGATTTTATATTATAAATATATATATACTATATATATATTATGTTTTTTAAGAATAAGTTATTTTAATATAAATTAATATTCAAATTATGAAAAAAATTGTTAAATTATATATATTTAAAGCTACACAATAATCTCTATCAAACTAGCAAAATCAATAATAACAATATAACGAAATTTTAGTAGAAACAATATATTCTAAAACAAGAGCCCAAACACCAAACCCTAAGAGAATTAGATAAACAATAAAGATAAAATAAAACTCTAGCATAAACACCCATCCAAAGCCCACCACGACAAGCACGGTGCACATGACCATAGCATGACCACAATCTTTACCAACTACTTTGATAAACACCAATCCAAAACCCACCAAAATGAGCATGATACCCATGGCCACAATATTTACCATCTACTTTGACTCTCAAGCCAAAAGCCCATATTGGAATTAATGCTTCCATGTGTTGTCATGAGTTGTCATCGAGAGTTCCCAAGCGTCAATCTAGAATTTAATGTTTCCTATGTATGTGTCGTAGTCATGATCTAGAAATGTGGAAGTAAGAGATTTATGTCCTATATATGTGTAACTGTTATGCTCAATAAAGATATCTAAGTGTTTTTAGTGTTGTGCGTCTAATCGCTCTTTGTAATCTCTCTTTTTTCTAATTGCCTAAACTACACTAAAACACTCAAAATCTAAAAACAATAGACAATACAATTTAATGATTAAACATTCATTACTGATCCAAGTCACTATCAAAATTTTATAAATAAGCATAATCAAAACTTTATAGATAAACACAATAATTCACTACTAAACTAAGTCACTCCCGAAATTCTATAAATATAGACCATGACAAAAAACATTCTCAATATAAAGACAATAAACAAAACCTTTAAAAACTCATAATTACATTATTAACCTAAATTTACACTTTACAACATCACCCACAATTAAATAACACTAGCATTTCGTGTATGAAATAACACTCCACATAAACACATAACGCTCATCTGGTCAAGGAAAAAAAAACACTCAAAGACCACCCAAAAATACAGAGCAATACTATAATGAAAAACTAGATCCACCACCTTAAAACTAAATTCATCACACACACTAGTGTCTCATGTAGCACCTGCATCGTCACCCTATTTCCATAAGTCGGGATTTAAATCGAAAGGGCGATATCATCAATAATAGAGACCATCAAAATTTAAGAAAAACATATCACTAAAATAACTCAAAATTTAACTTTCTACAAACATTAGCATAAAAAATAAACTTTGAAGGCATAAAAAACAAATGACTTATGATTTTCTATTAAAGAAGTGCTTGAGTAAAATGAACTTACTAAGTGTACTAACCCTCAAAACTAAAAT
>APFE031688285.1:0-18335 GCA_000404065.3 Pinus taeda | reverse complement strand
GGCCCCTTGTGGAAAGAAAACAACAAGTGGGAGAATGTTGGGTTGTGTTATATTCTTTCCACATAGTTAACAGGGGGTTTGAAGGGCACCCGTAACCCCACTTTATGGGGTCCGGGGTAGCGCACCGGAAAATTTTGGTTTTGGACCCTATGTTAGGTTGGGCAGACCCACCTACGGTTTTGTGCATGATTTTTGCACATGTTTTTTGGATGCAACGGTTTTCGATCCATGGTATTGGACGCGATGGTTTTCGGTCCATGGTATTGGATGCTTTAGCATGTATAAATATGTATTGTAATATTGAAAGGAACATAATGAAAAATCAAGTTGGTAGTCCCGGTTTTGGGATCCAGTGGAAAAATCTCTGTGTATATGTGTTTTATGTGTTATGCTCTCACAGTGTTTATTTTTTTGTGTTTTAGAATTCGTATGTAGGTAATTTTTGTACAGGGTTAAAACCTACACTATTCTGGTTGAATGGTAGTGTTGTAGCACACTCCCGGAACTCCTGAAATACTTATGGAACTGCCTCTATAGGGTGGGCATGGATGGTCCCGCGAAGTAGAGGTTGAATCTCCCTGTTGAGAGATTCATGGCTAAATTGTTGGTTGACTTAGCTAAACAACAGAGCAAACAGTCAAGTAATTTTGATTGCAAGGTGTAAGAATGAATCCAAATGAGAGCTCTCTCCTCCTTTTATCGTTGTGGGCCTTCCTTGCGTCATGTGGGCCCCTCCATCCAGCACTTCGAATTCCCTCCAAGCCATTTGAATGGCCTAGTTCGAACTCCCACGTGGGTGGTCCCCACCTTCCACTAACAACCAAATTAAGTTGAATTTCCTCTTAAGTCCCTAAGTCGAAAATGTTGGGTTCTTTCCCTTAGCCAAAATTGTGCAAAAATGTGTAGAAACACCCTATTACAAATGTGTTTGAGAAGGGACATGACAATCCTCCCCTCCCAAATGTTGCTTGCCCTCAAGCAACCTCAAAGTTGGGTGATCCAAAATGTGCTCACCCTCCGAGGTGGCATCCTCATCCGACAAGCTCCTCCAATGCACCAAAAATTGTTTGTCCTCAAGAAATGCCTGAGCAAGCATCCTCTCTAACTGTTTCTCCCCACTTTCACTACAAAATGTGATAGGGTTCCAGATGTTCCATTGGATTTTTCCTAACCTCTACACTATCCTAATATGAAAAAATCCTTCAATACTAGGATCCCAGGCAATCCTGTCCAACATAAAGCTCCCCTCGCTCCACTCATTATCCTGCCTGGTGCAAGTACCAGAAGTCCCCTGCTCCATCAGTGACTCGCTAATAGACAATGGAAGATATATATGATCTCCCCTTGTAGTAGTCAGTGCATCCCTAAAGGTTATTGAGATGTGAAGAGCTGTGATGCCCCAGTTCCATGCTAGTCCCATAGTGGTGCCAACATGCTGACATTGTGCTACTCTAACTATGACATACTCCCCATCGTGCACAGACAGTATCCTCCCCTCTTGAGGCCTAGTGGTGAAAAATATATGATATTCAAGCTCATCATGCTTAAGCATCTCCATGATGTCAATATATACCCCTCCACTGCCAATCTCAACTCTGAGCCATAACAGGACAAGTCTGCCTCGCCAAGCAGTGGAGGTTTCAATGATCCCCCATGTGTCAAACCCAAAGTGAACTGGATCATCCTCTGCCATGACCTTCTCATCACAAAGTGGAGTGATCTTCCCGCAAACCAAATCCCCAAATTCCCTAAACATACGGGGAGCTCATAACTCCCACTCCTCACAGGATGTCACTGTGTAACGTCGTTACTATCTACAACCCATCTGGCCCTCATCTCCAATCCCTGTATGTATTCCCTGGGTGGACCCTAAGTATAAGGAGAAGGTCTCATGCCTATGAACCTTCCTTGCTCCTCCTAGACCATGCAGTGAAATTCGCTATCCCAACTCTTGTTGATACACCTCCACACTACTCGGAGTCTAGGTACCCTCCTGTAGACAAAGTCTACCATCACCGTCCCTCAAGTGCGAGCTCAAGGGTGGAATATATGCTACCTAGACTATCAACCACTCCATCCCTAAGACTGTATTTGATAGCTCGTGCACCTACCAAGGGTCTCAACTAAAGAGTCTCTTCCCAACTCATGGCATGCGATGTCTCATCCAACTGTCTAAGGTGAGTCTCCCATACCCTGCTGCCTAAATGGAGAGTGTCAAGGGGAAACAAACAAACACTATGTGACTGTAATAAACATTGGAGGATGATGGGCGTGTATGTCCCAAATGGTATGATCAAAATTCTGTCGGAATGCCCAAGAGTGATCCTACACAACACTCTCTCCGCCTCGGATCTACTAATAACTCCCTCGAAGCCCTATCTCCACTAAGCATGGTGTCCCCAGATGCTCAAAAATGTCCTCATAAATCCTAGGTGAGTTACATCCAACGGTACACCTAATGCCTATGTCCATATGCCCCCTTAGAGGCAATGCCACAAGAGCCTGTTACGCCGCACCATGTGTCACTACACACCACTGAGCAACACCGCATTCCTCGACATGTCGCAACCTATCCATGTACACCACTAGATACCCCCATCTATGGTTATGACATCCTGTATTGTCCTATATCTCACTTGTGTCACTGCATCGGTCACTCCTCGCATGTACTCAATGTGATGTGAGGCACTCCCACTCCATAATGCAGTCCAACATACTACATCACACCACCATGTATCTTCATGCCCACCTATAGACTACTGCTCAACGTTAGATGCTCCCACACATCCCTGGATGTGATGGCCTAGAGTTATCTCTCTACGTGTCAAGCCACACTTGATCAGTATCATCACCTCCACCATCGCATCACTATCCCCATCGATGAATGGATCTTCTCTCCAAACCCCCTTGAGGGATTTGAGATGTGACTCTCCCTATGTGTCAGCAGTGATGCCACCACTAGTCCACTCCTCTACATCCTTTGTGCCCTATACAAAAGTGAAGAGTCCCCAGCTCCATACAAGTTACCGTCTAGTGGCATGTCAATGCCACCTTCTCTGACAAAATCTTGCCAGAGTATGTTGATCACCCACTGATCCCTTGTACAAATGCCATACCAAGAAAACCAAAAGAGTTTGTCCATAAACTAGTAAGCCACTAGTGCTAACCAAGACTCCCCTAGAAAATGTGCATTCTCAACTACTCAGTCAACTGCACCATCCCGTTGTAGTCAAATGCATACCTGGGAAATGATAAATACTCCCTTCCAAAACCCAATGCCATTCTGCCCTGTCGATATCCCCAGTACCTGGAAGCTCCTACTGAGCTTTCACCTGGGTCCATCGCCATCTCCATAGCCCACTCCACCGAGTACCGACTCAGAATCTCTCGCCATCCAACCCCAAGAGAGGGATTGAATGCATGATTCCGGCACATAGAACAACCCCAACATGCGGGTGTTGCACCCTATGCAACTCAAGTCGTCTCATCTCATTATCCTGGTCAATACACACAATCTGACTAGGTATATCTGTCTCCCTCTATCCAATGGGCCAAGGTAACCTAACAGTGCTTCCAACCCCATCTATGTTTGCCCGAAGAGGGTTACTCTTATGCTCCAACATGCGCTCTAGCTGCACTATTAGGGAATCGAACAGCTCCCCAATGTGAGTCAATTTGGCCGTGGACTTTACACAAACCGCAGTCATGCCCTCTAGCTCTTCATTCTATTACATAATCACCTTTTGCACTAACATGACCTTCCTAAATTCTATAAGGTCAGCCTAAAACATATGGAATTGTCATGGGCATCTATCACCTATAAAATCAGTCATGACTCTAGATACCTCAGCAATTGTTGGCATCTCTTCCATGGGTGGCAGCCCCTCAACAAATGGCTCTGTGTGTGTAGGCTCTATCCTCTGTACCAAGGTGTCAACTGGGGTTATCAAAGAGGTCTCTAATAAAGGTGACTCCTGCACCACATCGGGTATATTATGTGCTCCTCACCATCCTTTGGGATCTCAACATCATGCTCAACCTCCTCCATAGGCTCTTGATATTTGAAGCCAAGTCTCCACCAGCAAAGGCACCCCCTGGTTTCACCCTCTAATTGTCTTTGTCATGGATGCTCCCTTTCAAGAGATCTGATGCCCTAATTTGGTCGACTTTCCTTGCATGATGTAGAGGGTTGCACCCCCACAGCCTGCACACCTCTCACGTCTCCGTTGTAAGGGTGAGGATGGGTTTGGTCTGTAACGCTCCTCAATTGGGCCAAACTCTCATCATCCCATGAATTCTACCCCAGAATTTCTACATACTGGATTTGCCTTAAGCCATGAGTTTGTCTCATTCTAATATTTCCCACAAGCTGAGCCAAGATTATAGCTCGGATACCAATGTAATGTTCCTAAACCAGAATTTAGGTGATATACAAAGCATGCAAACAATCCAGCAATCAAAAAAATGAAATATACATTAAGCACCTTGGAAACACTGGAAATAGAGAACTGTTGAGCCATTTTATTACTTCTTCGGGAGAAAATACAATAGTAAAATAGAATGGTGCACCTGGGCTTGTCTCAATGGACAAGCATGACAAAACCCATGTGAGAAAATATTGAACTGGAGGTTGTAACAACTGTTGCACAAAACTGAACTACGCTACCCCAGAAAATTACTATGTTTGCTCACTTCGAAGAGTTGGAATCATTGCTTCCCATGCTCATAAAATTATGATATTTCAGCTCCTTGCTCCTTGCCCTAAACCCAGAAAAACCCACAAAGTAATTGGCCAAATGTTGACGTCAGAATTTTGGCCCAAATTCCCCTTAGCTCCTCTAATTGTTGGCCAAGTTGGGACCCCTGTTTGACCCCTTAGATCCGACCAGAAAATTCTATAAAATTAGGAGTGTGATCCTTGGCCAAAACCTAGGAAGGGTTTCCCTCGGTTCCAACCTTCAAAAATTGACCTTTCACAGCTTAGCCCTCCTCCAATTTCAAATTTTGTAGCTATGACTGATCCTATCAAATCCTGTCAATCTGTACTCTCCCAACTCTAGCAACCCTCCTTAAATGGCCCTCCAAGTGATCTCCTACTTCTCTCGACCAGCTCCAGCTCTACAATTCCTCCCTCCAACTCCCACATGAGCCTAGTGATGGCTCTCTGTGCAGGCCCCAGGTAACTGTAAATCGAACTGGTGGGATGTTGGCTATGCTGACTCCAAAACTCACAAGAAAGGTTGGCCCTTTGTTTCTCTCCCAATCCTCTAACTCTCTTGGCAAATGCTTGCTCACTGATAGCTCCAAACTCCCTCTATGTATTCCCCAGCTAGCTGGAAATACACACTCCCTGTTGTGGTTGAATGGTAGTGTTGTAACACACTCCTAGAACTCCTGAAATACTTATGGAACTGCCTCTCTAGGGTGGTCACGGATGGTCCCCTAAAGTATAGGTAGAATCTCCCTCTTGAGAGATTCGTGGCTAAATAGCCAGTTGACTCAGCGAAACAGCAGAGCGAACAGTCAAGTAATTTTGATTGCAAGGCATAAGAATGAATCCAAATGAGAGATCTCTTCTCCTTTTATCTTTGTGGACTTTCCTTTCCTTATGTGGGCCCCTCCATCCAGCACTTTGAATTCCCTCCAGACCATTCAAATGGCCTAGTTCTAATTCCCATGTGGGTGGCCCCCACCTTCCACTAACAACCAAATTAAGGCGAATTTCCTCCTAATTCCCTAAGTCGAAAATGTTGGGTTCTTTCCCTTAGCCAAAATTGTGCAAAAAAATGTATGGAAACACCCTGTTACAAATGTGTTTGAGAAGGGACATGACAAACCCTTGGTCTTTCTTCTTCAAATAACTGATAAATAGACTCCCATGAAGTGCTACCAGTGTCTAAAGAATAAACTATATCTGAAAACAACCCTGGTGTGTCAATATTTTTAGCTGGTGGAGCAGTTGGTTGTTCCTGAGCAACTAATTTCTTTCTTGCTTTGGTTACCCTCAACATATCTTCTAATTTTCATTTATCGGGACTGACATTTTATGTAAAACACAATACTAAGTGATAATTCTCTTTCCTTAAAGCTATTTATGTAAATAATGAATTTCCATAACAATATATATCTTTAAAGGGTGAATCATGACAACATTAATTCAAAATGAATGTTGTTTTAGAACTTCAAAAAACATAAATTCACCACTCTTTGGAAATTAAATGAAAAACGTGGATTCATGTGGGCGAGGGACACATCAGCATATCAAAGGAGTTTTATCAGAGAAGTCCCATGGTTGCACTCTAAAAGTTACGATATATGGGACTTCCAATATATATTTTTCAAAGATAAAACAGTTATAAGTGTAGGTGGGCAGATATATAGGTGGTTTGATATCAGCGTTTTCGAATATCGGGGATTTTAAAGTGTTTCATATGATATGTAAAGCAATGAGATAAGTAGAGAAGGAATACTTGAGGGTTTATATATCAGAGGGGAGGAATATTAGAGATATCAAGTATTGGGAGTGTAAGACATCAGAACATTACGATATCAGGAGTTTGGTAATAACAGAAGCATTTGGTATCATGGATGTCGGGTATCAAAGGTTTGTGACATCGGAGATTTTGAGATGGTACTTGGATGAAAGTTACAATATTTGAGAGTTCCGGTATGCCAGGTTGCATTGTTGTGGGGCCGATGTTACTTTGAAATATTAGATCTAAAGGAAGTGCTCATTTTGTGCTTTAGATATCACAGAAGTTGTATCAGGGTTTGTTTTATCATAACTTTCCTATAAGGAATGTTATGATATTTGAATGTTCCGATATGACTAACTCGATAATGCGTTATTTTAAATAATGAAATTCCTATCGGATTTTATAATATGTGCATGGTTTGAATCCTAAAATATATATTTATGATATATGAACCTTTATAAGAGGGTTAGTTACAAACACTTAAAAATTGTCTTATCTTTATTAGGACTAGAGAATTTTATTAAATTTCAAAAGGGTCCCCATTGTTTATTATATAGCTAAAATAAATTCAAATGGGGGGTTGTTTAGTACTACAACAAGTTTGCACACTAAGTGTTTGAAAAAAGTGATAAATGAGATGGTAGGATTTTTTTCGGTTTTTGTTTTAAAGAATCACATTCCTGGGTATTTCTATTGTGATCCAGCCAACATCTGGGGATATCCGTACCTTACGACCATGCAACCCCCACTTTGGTTCCAAAAAATAGGTTTTCAGACTCTAATTCTCTAATATGGTCGCTTTTGCAGATTTGTTGTTGCCTGTATGGACTGTCGATTATTTGGTGTTGCTGAATTTTTTTCATCTTGGATCTATATTGATGACACTAACCTATTTCACGCACTTAAATTTTTGTTTTAAAGTTTCAATGGTTGATATCTTGATAGTTTAGACAACTTTATGGAAATTTATTTTATGACCGCTAACTGTTTGTCAAAATTCTCCGATGGTTGTAGCTTACATGGATGCAAGCTATTTGCAAAATTTCTGAAATGTTTTATTCATTCATGTTCCTGAATTGTTGGTAGAAATGCAACAATGAAGATGGATGATAGTTCTAATTATATGTTAAGTTCAATTATTGGTATTACTGACAATGAAAAATGAAGTTATGTAATCTTATATTCATGTTAGCTAATTGTTGTGAAATTGCCTTAAGGGATTATGGTTGTTAAGTGTTTGACAAGATGCCTTAATGGCTATACATTGCATGCTTGCAAACTGTTTTTCATAATGCTTCAATGGTTGTATCTAATTACATTTATGATTTTTCTGCAAAAATGCCTAAGTGAAATTAGGATTTGTAACCAAGGTGTTTCTCGAAATGTATCAATGAATATGCGTAATAATTCCAATGAGTTAAAAGTTCATGTTGACAAAGTCAAATTTGGGTAAGTGAATTGTTGTAATGTTAACTCGCATGCAAATTCATAATTATTGGCTACCACTCCTTTAGAAGTTGAATTATCCTTTTAAGCAAAGAATTCATATGCATGTTATTTAGAATAAAATCAAATTAGTCTCACTCTTGAACACATTTAATTGCAACAAAATTAACAATTAGCTTATTGGAAATTGTGGTTTGTAAAGTTTGACATTTATTCATCCCACTAAATACTCTTTCTTTTAAATTTGATTTTTAAGACTCAAAGCCTTTAATAGCTTTAGCTTCACTTAAGTTAAAAGCATCTAAAGACTCTACAAAAATGTTAGTGTGAGCCATAATCTTCACAGTCGCCTTTAAAATAGTAAAATAAAAAGAAATAAATTGTTTTTTCTTTTTTTGTTCAAATATATATAGTCTCCTATAGAATTCAACAATAAAATACCTATTTATAACAAACACTGGCAAAAAAAATGGCTTATCTTCAAAACCATAAGTTCGTATAACCGTATTGCTTTCTCTTTCTTGATATTCTCCTTTGCCAGATAGGAAAGCCTTAACCTCTATATATATTTGAGAAGGCTCTTGTCCAATTACCATGCAATACACTTTACTTACAAACACATCTTTAATTAAACAAAAAATTAAAGAAGCTTCATGCTTCCATAATATAAGATATCAAAACTACATTGGTTCCTCAAGAAAGTTGAATCTAGGATTACAGGTAAACCATCAGACACATGCCTTGACACAAGAAGTGTTATCATATATTCCATCATAAACAAATCATTGTTCTTGGGTAATATATTTAACTAAACAACTAATGCATTCGAAATGACATTATCCCAATTGAAAAGACAATTATTTTTGTATGTCTCATAAAGCACATAGAAAATGCATTTCAGAACATGTGATGTACTTTCTAGCCCTACTATGTGGGAAAAGAGTCAACAGAAATCCCTAAATGGTTTCATAAATAAAAAATATATACAAGAGAAATATTGGAAGGAACCTCATAAGTTGCACAAATGCATTCCCGCGCAATGTCAATTTTGCATTCCTCTGGCTCTAAGAAAATATTCGCAACAAGCAATTCTAAATTCTTATTTGGTTCTAAAAACTTGAATAACCATATGAATGAATTGGGATTTAGATGAACCTTTATCACTTCTAGCTTAATTGCTCTCGTTCTTAAATCAAAAATATTTGCACCCAGATAAACAATTTCTTTAAAATCAAAGACCTCTAGAACACACCCGACATTTGCTAATCTGGTAGTCCAAACCTTGTTACTTGTTTTCTCTTCCATTGACAAATTCACATATCGCGCATATGTTTTCAAGCAGTCAAATGTATCATCGATCTCAGCAAGTGAGTTATTTGTTATCACTACAAATAACTTCTTTTGCTCGACTGCTACCCATTTTCTGTTTTCAAAAAAAAAAAAACTATCAATGAATAATGTATTCTAATCCTATTTCACTTTACAATTCTCCGTTTTCTTCACATACACTAATTGTTACTATTACTCGTGTTAAAGCTATTACACAAAACACTTTGAATAAATAGCAATTAAATATACCAAAACCAACTTTTGCAGATAGTAATAGGAAAATAAATTGAAATTCCAAAAGCATCCTGTCTATTTACTTTGCACTTTTCCCTTACTTCAAGATCATTGATATACGTGTCATAAAAAAATATAAATTTACAATATACAATAATAGATGTTGTCTACCGAAATGATAAATTCGCCCACACAAACAAAAAAATCACTGCATTTTGAATTTTTTTTGTTTTTTAATAAAAACTCGACAATACAAGTGTTTGAATAATTTTTTTAATACCGGAAATGGATTGAGCATCATCAAAAACCCCATTCGTAAATTTTCCCATACTGCTAAAAATCGCCACAAACCGTTTTTTTGTTCCACTCTTCTTTTTTAATAAAAATCTGGCAGTGTGACTATTGACACCCGATTGACACCCAAGATCATGAAAGTTAAAAATTGTAACCTCGAGTTACAAAAAAATATTGTAATATTTTATCATCAATTTGTCGGAATTTCCATTAGTTTTGTACTCAAATTTGAAGACTCATAAAATTATCAATAATAGTTACAAATAGTAAAGCGCGCAAGGACATTCACAAATAAATATTATGCCAACACATATCCAGTTGCTTTCTACGATGCAATCGACTTGACAATTGGTCCCAACTACTTTGCAAAACCAAAGAAAATTAGATTTACAAATAATTTAACTTGATATAGCTATTTCTCACAAAATTTGACATGCAGTTACAATGCAGTGGGAACCTTATTCTACACAAAAAAATTTAATTCTAAACTATTTGATTTATGCAAACACAAAAATAATTTAATTACTGAAAGTGGGCAATTGTAACTTCAAGTTACTTTTGGTAAAATTTGAAGACTCGTAAGGCTATCGATAAGAGCTATGAAGAGTAAAGTTACCTTCTATGATGAATTGATTTGACAATTTCTCCCCACTACTTTGTAAAATTGAACCAAATTTGATTTATGAATAACTTGACACACCCATTTCTCTTAAAATTTGACACGCAGTCACAAATGTATTTAATTTTAAACTCTTTGACTTTTACGGACACAAAAATAATTTATTTACTGAAAACAAAAACTTTAATTCGTAATGTAACACACACAACTGAAAAAAAGCAATTTGTAAACTAGAAATGATGAATATTCTCTCTATTAAATACTTATTACTATTATTGAATATTAGATTAAGTCTCCTTTTAACGGATCCCAACAAGTACTGCTCTGCCATACGGGGATACACGATAAATTGAGTGTTTTCTGTTAATAAGAGAACATACTTAGAAATGATTATAAATAAATAAAAAACCATAACTATGTCATATACTTTCAACATAACACATACATATACTATTACCTGCGTGAATACTAGTACATACGAAAAGCTGAATAATTAGCAATCGAATAAACTAAAGCTAATCAAAATTCATTGGTTTAATAACAGAATTATACATGTCATAAGAAACAAAAAATTACCATACAAAACAAGTTTGAACTAACTGTAATCATGATAATTAGCTAAGAAATGTCAAATGCAAACAAGAAACTGACAAAGGTAAATCAATTTAAAAACTTGTAGTATTGTACAATTTTTGTATTTCTACACTACTACTATCATCCATGATTTAACAAAAATGCCATTGAGGCACCATTCAAGATCAAGCTCAGCTTCAAAGATAACAATTTATGTAAGGCAACAGAAGCTTAGACAATACTCTAAGTTCTTAAGCACAATTTGCAAAGAACAAATGTGTAGTGCCCACTCTAGTTTCCTAACCCTAATATGACATTATCTTAGATACTTTAGTCTTTGAGGACCTCAGGTTGAGGATCCGGACACATGACTCTATTATTAGTGATTGTGATATTAGTAGTAACGGCAAATCAAGTGGAGTCTCGTCTTCTAGTGAACTAAATATGTGTGTTGCAATATTATTTTGTATGGTTTCTTTATGGCCTTAGTTAAATATATGTTAATTTTATGATATGTTCAGTGAAATGAAATTTAGGAATGTGTTAGACAGTTGCGGAATAAATTTGAATTCCCAATGTTTTTCTCTTCTGGTTGTATTTTATTGTGATTTGTTTAAAAAATAAATATATATAGTATAGAACTGGTCCTTACACTTGGTATAGAATTGGTCCTTACACTTGGTATTAGAGCTATGTTGAACCCTTGAGACCTATGGGCCCATGCATGCATGACTAAATTGGTTCAATATCTACTACATTTATAATGTTGCAATTCTTGTTACAAAACCTAAGCAATGATGATTTTTGTTGAATGTTAATGGTGTCTCTCAATTGAGATAATCGAGGTTTAGAGGGATTTACGCAACTCCTCTGTTATTTTCATTGCGTGCATTGTATACCGAAGCACAAACTCTCAACACCCCATTTTGTTTGCATTGCAAACGCCATTAATCAAAACAGTGTATATAATGTCATTAGGTGTAATTCCTTCCACGGCATTTCCTCTAGATTTGGTTTTTCATTCTAAGGTTTCTCCATGAGATTTGAGCCCCAAATCTAGACTATGGAAGTCTGCTCGTTCAAAAAAAAAAAATTAAGGGAGATCAAGTATGCTCCTGACTCTACCTGTCTTTTGTCTAGATTTGGAAGCTTCTGATCTCTCAAGTCTAGAATTAACGCGGTGAGTTGAGCATATGACCCCAGATCAAAGAAATCCAACTTTGTATTACCCAATCTTTCTTCTAGACAGGGCCCCCTCGTAGTTCACTGAATCATAACTCCTTGGTCTTCACCAATCAACTTTATTTGGCTTTTATATCATCCTGTGAGCATGCTTGTATGATGTCTGCATTTAAACTCCTCGGAGAGCTCTATATTCCTGGTTTTGAACAAACAATCCTCAATAGCAAACACAACATATGTCAACTGGGGATCTCACATGGGCTTTTCACTTCAAAAGCATTTTGAAGTTTGTGACCAAAGTTGGAAGAACATTTGTAAACTAAGTGTTTTCCTTCATCTCTTTATCTGTCATAAAAGCCCCTTAACTCAAATGACATATTTTGTGTTTCTGTCACAATTTCTTCTTGATGTAGAACCATCTCATATGAGAGAACATTTGTGGGCTGATCTCTGTAGATATCGCTGCAAAGGTCACAATAATTGGGCATTTGATATTTGTTTACAAACACTGGGCATTGCAGTGAAATCTACACCCCTTTAGAAAGATGCGTACATGTCATTTGGCATTCAAATGCACAACTGGCGTTCGATATTGCTTGTAAACTAGCACCTGGGCACATATTGTTTTGAAAAATATCCTTCGTGGTCCATTATTAACATGAATCTTGTAATGCTTACTATGAAATCTGGATACGAAACCTGGTAACAAATGTTCTTTGTTTAAAACCCCGCTTTGATATTTGCTTAAGGTGATCTGTGTGTTTGTTTGGGAATCGACGCTCTGAAATTTATGGCATCAAACACTTGAACTCATACCTTGTCATTTATGCCATTCCTTATGTTGGTATACAATTGGACTTCTGTGTTATGGTTTCAATGGATTTCTCTGACCTGGATAATTCAGCGCCACCTAATGAAAACTAAGACTTTTAGTTCTATTTGAGCATTATTCATTAAACACTTGGCCCTCAACGTTCTCCCATGGCAGTGAAGAACTCAAACCAAATCTTATTTGTTACAATGGAAGTTGAGCTGTCTGACAACCTTCAATGCATAGATCTTCAAAGATGTCAACACAAATTTGAGAAAATGAAGTAATTATGAAGATTATAATAAAAATCAAACCTATTCTAAGCAGCAATTCACAGCAAAGAAAGTTAGACACCTGGAAACTCTAAGGACCGTAAAAACAAATTGTCAATAAATATAAGCTTTTGCTTAAAAGATCTACAGAATTCTAGATAAGTCAATGCACATCTTACAGTGTACAGAAACAAAGATAAAAGAAGCCCACACTGAACCTTGAACCTCCAAAAGAAAACTTGCTTACTAAAGGAAGGGCTTCTGCCTGCATTGCTATGAACATGAGAACGCTGGAAATGGCACGTTCTTTGCCTTTTGATGATGTCTACACATTCACAATTGATCCTGGGTAGGTTCCATGGTAGATCCAATTGCAGTTTGCTAGCTCGAGGACTTTACAGTTGTTCCCTTTCTTCGACGCAAGATAAAAGTTTAGTGAAGAGTTGTTTTAACAAGTGATCTTTTAATTAAATATAATGTGGGTTTCACTTAAAAGAAGTTTATAGGGGTATTCAATGTAATTTTTATGAGGCAGTCAACCCAGTGTTTTGTATCAGAAAGACCTTGTGACCATAACCAATACCTTATACTGTCAAAGCTTTACCTTACCAAACGGTACTGGGTGTTCTCTAAGCATATTTAATTTCAAATATCTTCCTCACTATGCAAATTTATTTTGAATATCTCCTCTTAGCGTCGCGCTCCTTTAGCAAACTTTACAAGGTGTGGTTTCCGGGTTCCTCAAACTGACACGTATAGCCATTTTGCGCCATAATTTTGTTTTTTCTTTAAATAAGAAACAGTGCCCATATTCGATTTTCATGGAACGATTTCAAATTTAAATTCTTCGAGGACTCTGCACAATTCAAACTTTGATGCCTTCTCAATCACAACTAAACAGAAGTTAGGGTGACAAATCTTCATTTGGTCTTCTGTTGGAATTCTGGCCTGAGTACTTCAGTGTCAGATATCAATTTGACTGGATAGGAATTGCATTCAGATAAACAGTGTGGTAACGACGTGAGGTTACCCACAAACAATTGATATGGAGTCTCAACATAAGAGTCATCGGTTTCCTTTTTCTTGGATATTACTCTTGCTAGAAATTTGACAATCATATCCCATCCATCCAAGTCATAGCCTTGCAATTTTTCAATGGATGACTTAACTTCTGTAACCCTGGTCATTGTGACAAAATCAAATCCTCTGTTTATCCCAGTTTCCTCGTTATGAACAATCTCTACAGACTCCACAATTCTGAATTCCTAAAACAGCTAAGTTGTGCATGGTCACAGCTCCAAGGGAGATTGCCCACATAGAGTTTAGTTCTTCTACGTGGTAACTCATCTTCATTTTCTGGTTGTTGGTCTTTATTTGTTTCTTCTTCCTCGGGTACAGATTGCTTAGTAATTTGTGTTTCCTCTTGAGCTATTTTTGTGATTCTAAATACCTTTCTTCGCACGACAACATGGGAGCGTTAGAGAGAGTAATGGGTTCACGTTGATAGTTTCACAAAGGAGGATCTCAGAGGAAGAATAGTGCTTTGGTGATTAATATTGAGAAGATTGAGATGGGTGTTTGTTAGCATACAATAATATGAAGAAGCTACCATCTCCTCAGTAGCAGTGTAACTATGGAGATAGTTCTCTTCATTTTTAACTTCTCATGTAGCGTGAATTATTCGGCAAACAATTTTGTACATTTACTAATATGTTTCCATGGACAATTTATGTCTCCCTAGTTCTGAATAATTCTTCTGCATCTTTTTGCTAAAAATATGTTCATCACTTAAATTATTTTGTAGATTTTTAATGCAATTTCCTTCTCTCTTTTTCATATCCAGGCTACTTTTCTTTATGATTCCTTCTCTTCATTTCTGAAGTCTGACAGTTCAGATGGATCAATAATTAAATATCCAGAAACATGGGCCCTTTCGTTGATTTGAACTTTGTTTTCTTGGAGTATTTGTGATAGCGTCTTCCATCCTACCCTCCCTGCAAAGCCCTTTGATAAGTGTACTGAATATTACAACATCTAGAATATACCCTTGTGTTTCCATTACTTCAAACACTTTGAATGCATAATCCATTCTACCTGTTTCACAATAATAATTGATGACAATGCCCAAAGTTATCAGATTTGGAAAAATGTCTGCTTCAATTATAAGTATGTAAACATATAATGCTAATTCATACCGATTCCAGTGGACTATGCTCCTTAGCAAAATATTGCAAGTGCTGAGAGTGGGGATGGCTTTAAATTTAAATGAAAGCACATGCTTGAAAGTCACCACTGCTTCTGTAAGCTTGTTTGTCTGACAGAGGGTTATAATGCACATGTCTGCAGTGGCATTGAAAGTTTGTAAGTAGTGTTGAGAAATGGAACGGGCAAGTGACTTATTCTTCTTCAATATTAAAATCATTGTCATTCTCGTCGTGGTGACTGCCACCACCATGCATTAATGCCCACTCCTTATAACCCTCGACCCTATACCCATTCACCTTCGTTCAATCATTCATCCCTATATCATCTCTCGAGCTCAGCCCCGACAGTTCACAGTAAGCAAAGTCATAGGTGGCTTACAAATAGCAGCACCTTTGCCTTTTCATTGTGTTGGTTGAAATTACAAGCAAAATCTTGTTTTTCTGCAGTAAACATTTTCCCATTCAAACCAAAATGACAAGATTGCATTTTATTATGCTAGTGAAGGTCAATCCATGGATTTATTTTTAAGTGCTATTGAATAATCAATAGGAACTCCATTAGATAGTATTTAGTAATGAAATCCATTTTGTTTTTAGAAGAAGCAATTTTGAATATGGCTTAAAGTTTCTACCGTAAGTCACTAGGGACCTTCCTTGATTAGTTGCCTTCAAAGTTCTTAACACATGGTTATTAAACTAAATATTGTTCAAAGGGGCTACTTTAATTTAAACGGAAATAATTGAAGGCCTGTGATTTGAATGGCACCATGGTTGATTCTCTAAGCTAGAATTTTATTTCCATTCTGATGTTATGTGGCCCTTTGCATTTACATTCTGTCCCCGTCTCTCATTACTTGTGATGCTTACAGCTGCCATGGTCCATTGACTAATAGAATAGCCTATTTTTGGTACCTAGAATAACAAAGTGGCTTTGAACATAGCTTATGAACCTTGATTTTTAATGCCTCTTATTATCACTGAAAATAAATCCCAAACTATCTGTTTTATTCCCTATTTCAATCTACTATGGTGATCCTTCGATTTAGAACACATATTTTTTTAATACTAATGAGTCTTACTCCCATTAGGGAGTTGTGGTATTTAAGGTTCTATTCGTTTCCTCTCTAGATAAAGCTTTGAAATGAATCTTGTTTTTGAGAATAAAACAATGTTAGTATTAAATAACACCCTTAATCGTTAAAAATCCTTTCTATGCTTTTAACTAATACAGTCTGAATCTATATTTTCTTGCTTCAATTCTTTACACCAGTGCTTTAGAGTTATCAACTGAAGCAATCTATTTTTGGTTTGTTCCTTGTACAAGTTTTTGGGTTGTTAGAAGATAAATGAAAAACAAAGTAAACATATTATTGTTCAGACAACAAAGTAGTCATTGGGAGTGGTTATTAAAATATGATACAAACATTCTGCTTATTTTTGAGTGCCTGTGGAAATAAATTTTGTATTGCAGAATGAAAATTTATATCAAAGCTTTTGTAAGTGATATCTCCTTTTAAGATGATGAATAGGAACTTGGAATGGGAATTTTGGTTCACTAATTTCAAAATCCTCAACTAGTCTCCTTGATCAAGAATATGTTATTACTACCAAGGGCAAGATCAATGTGCCTTAAGCTTTTATATTCTGAAAAACATTGCTTTAAGTTATTTTCCTTCAGATGTTTTAGTAACATGTGCTTCTTTTGAAATGATCAATGTCAGCATGGACTTGTATATTAGGTAAGAGGTGTAATGCTATGATAAGTCAGTTAGGTTGTAAATTCAAAGCAATTAGTTTGTGTGGACCTTGATATCATGTTTCTTGAATATGTGACAGTCTAATATGTTTTGATCTAGTGAAAACTAAGGCGTGTTATTCCCTTCATTCATGCTTTGTTATTTGCATTTTTGTGCTAGTAAATCCACATATTGACATTTTTACTCAAAGTTAAATTATGCAACAACAACAACAAAAGACTTGCATTATGAACATAGTATGAAGGATGATCATAACAAGGACAATTGTTGGACATTACAGCTCAAGCTCATGTTCGAAAGAACTATACTAGAAATACATTCTTGAATATTTAAGAGGTTAAAGGAATGAAAATGAGAAGCATTAGATTTTATGACAATGTTTCATGAGGGCCTAATAGAACTAATTAGGTAAAAATAATAATAAATAAATTTGTTGAGAAAATTACTTAATCCAAAAGATGAAAACAATTTTGTTGATTGATTTTGATTCATTAGCGAAAATTTTCTTAATTTAAAAAAATCAGAGATACCTGTTACCAGAAGGTTAGCAAGAGTTTCAGGAAGGGTTCCTAGGATATGTGTCATCATTTTTCCTTTATGTTCTAAGGACTTTGGGATGAAGTCCATTGTTAAGAGGGGGTGTATGTAGTTCCCACTGTAGTTTCCTAACCCTAATATGACATTATCTTAGATACTTTATTCTTTGAGGACCTCAGGTTGAGGATCCGGACACATGACTCTATTATTAGTGATTGTGATATTAGTGGCTATGATGTTTATGTATGTTCTCCATTGACATTATGATATGTATTCTCTCTATTGATATCATGATGATGATAGCTTTGATGGATAGGTATGTTTTCTATTGATTTTACGATGTTGATAGATTTGATGGATATGTATGTTTCCATTGATGTTATGATGATGATAACCATGATGGATGTGTCCCCTATGTTACCTACTTGCATTAGTTTTGGTTCACAATGAACAATGATGTGAATGACTAGGTGATGGCGATGATGTTATTATGACAATGGATAACACTGAGAAACCTTGTTATTGATGATTATTGAGTATGGCAGGAAACCACCAGAGGCACTTGCATATGACGAGTTGACGACACCTGGTTTGATGAAAA
>APFE031688278.1:11153-55117 GCA_000404065.3 Pinus taeda | reverse complement strand
GGATGCCATCAGAAAAGATGCCATAGATATTGATGAAGGCAAGGATAATGGGGGTTTAGGTAAATCTGAAAGCCAGATGAAGTATCTTGAGCATTTGAATGCCAAGTAGGTTATAGAGAAACATAGTGATTATGAAAACGTTGCAAGGGAAAACCAGGAAGACAAATGCACTGAGGATTTAGCAAAAGCTCAAAACATCATGGAGAAAAGGAAAAACAATGCAGGATGTAATGTTTGATGAGAATATTGGGGAGAAGATAAATGTGAGTAAATATTCAAGTGTAGGTCAGAGAAACTTCTATAGTGAAGATGGGGAAACAAACAAGAAAAACAATGTTGGTGTGAAAAAAATGCAATTCAGATGATATTGATAAATTTAAAGAATTTTTTTTTGAAAAAAATACAAAAGATGTAGATAGCAAAATAGAACTGAGAGAGATGGATGATATGGCAAGGAAAGGGAAACGAAGTAGGTCAAGAAAGACTTGAACTGGAAGAAATGATGTTGTGTAGAAAGGATAAGAATTTAGTGGAGGATGAATAAGAGATCCATAAACAAAAGAAACAGTTTAAAAAGGAAAGGGAGGTTAATAATAAGAAGAAAAGGAAATGGCATGAAAGTAGACACAGGGAAGAGGATGGGAGTGAAAAACATAACAAAAGGAGGAAAAAGCACAAGCATCATAGATCTTCATTTATTCAACAGAACTTCTTCATCTTATTCAATAGAATAGAACTTTCCTCTTCAGATGCAACTGAGAGAAATGACAAAAGGAAGAGAAAGCACAAATGGCGATAAGCTTCATCTTATTCAACAAAAAGTTCATCTAGATTGTTTTCATGTCTCGACAAATATGACATGTGCTGGAAGAAAGAGAAACATAAGGGAGTTTCTAAGGCTAGTTTCCCTATTCCAAGTTTATGAGACTCATGGCCAGTTGAGTGAGGAACTGTTGTCATTTGTCCCTGAATTCTTAGCAAGTGTTTATTTCTGCATGTCATCAATTGATGCTAAAGTCTCAAAATTCTCAGCCTTAAACCCTTCATTTCTCCCAAGAAGAGATTTTTCATCCCCAATTTCCCACAAACGCTGAGAATTTGTAGCAACCGATGGGTAAAATGCGTAAATTAATGCGAAAATCCTCCACAAAACCCTTTCAAACTCTGGAATGCTTTCTCAAGCCTCTTGACCCTAATCCACATCTCGCGCCCATTCTCACGTGCTATTTTATAATTTTATATTTCCATCGCATGATGTCAATGAACATTACAGTACTAAATAAAATTGATCAATAATAATATATTTGTAAAAAATATAATATGTACAACAAATTGTACCACGAATACCCTCGAATTGAGAAATTGCTTTACAGCTACATGTTCCCAATTACCCAGGTCCACTGAATGGAGACTACTACCCACCATAACTCTAGGTTATCACGGTGAATCGGCCATACACAAAACACGTGGGTTCCGTCGGCCAGTTAAAAGTAAAAGTGGGTTCCGTCGGCCAGTTAAACGCCAGGAATATTGACGCATGTTTTAAATTGTGATTACGCCAAAGAGAGAATGATCTGGTCCTCTGATTCCTTCTCTGCTTCAGAAGGTAATGTCGCCGGCTTCATCGTGGTGTAAGGAGCCACGCTGTTGAATCTGTACTCGCACAAAAAAAAAACTTGATCTAGTTATTACACGTTTGCTTATTCAATCATTTAAATTTAATTTTACATTAATCATTTGTGAAATTATTTAGTACTTTGATGGACTATTTAAATGGAATTAAGTGTATGATTAGGTACCTCTCTTTTCGCTTTTGGAGGAAGCGCTCCAGAGACAATTTCCTGACTATTTGCAGGCCTGCAATAGCAATAAGTAAACAATGTTAAACGCCTTTTCTATCATAAATTTCCTTTCTCTATCTTATATGAATCCAGTCCCTATTCTTTAGTATGCGCGATCAGCATCTTACCTACTGGCCGTCTATGAAGTTGATTTTCAGTGACAGCGTCCGATGCAGGCTTGGAAGGCAGCGGCTTCGAGTTCTGTTCGATTTTACCACTGGAGACCTCAGATGTTCTTGTGTTACTCGAGCTATTAGCACTGGCAAGCTTCATAATGGCTTCAACCTGCCAAGAAAATGATAAAAGTACTCCCGTCAGAAAGAAAATAAATAAAGCCAAAAGGATTAAAGATACAAACTTTTTTCTCAAAAAATTACATATAATTGTTGCTCAGATCAAAGTACCTTCTCAGCTGGCACATCGTAAACTCTCCATTATAAAAGATAGTGAGTTGAGGAGTGGACTACTACTCCGGAGCTTTCTCTGGAACAGATCTGTTAAAAATAGTGCAAAAACAGAAAGTTAGCCCTGTCCAGCATCTAAGCTTGCTCGGCTATGAAGAATTCCGAAGGAAAAACAAATGGCAAATGTACGGCCAAGAAAATACCTAAGGAAAAACAAATGACAAATGTACGGCCAAGAAAATACCTCGAATCCTGATCAGTTTGACCTATTGCAAACGGCAAAGTTATTTTATTTTCTGCGACTCTAGGGTTTGAACCGAAACTAGAACCAGTGCTTACGGGAAACAATTCCAACATTTCCGGACGGCTTGATACCTCAGATCTTCCGTTAAAGCCCTCAATAAATGAGGGATAATAGTCATCGTGCATGCAGGAAAATTTGTTGGTCATGCACCACAAAAATAAATCAACATTATGAACACCCTCCTTCAGCGAGTGAAACAACAGGTGTATTGGGGGTTGCGGAAAACAGGGAGCAAAGTACAGACGCCACCTGTTAGCCGGAGAACGAAAGGGACGACGAAGGTCCCTTTCAAAAGAAAGACTTATCGGCCTAATTAATTGTAAATAGGTATTCAGTATACGATATATGAATGATAATTATTTGTTTAATCTGGTGGTTATGGACACTAAATATTTTATATATAATATATAATATTTTTATTATTTTTAATAAAAATATTTATTTTGAAATAGAGTTTTCAAAAATTTAATTTATTTATTATTAATTAGAAAGTGGACTATAGAGATTTAGCTTCCATGAAGTATTTTAAAATATTTGTATTAGTATCTATAAATCAATGATTTAGATTTATTTCCAAAATAGTTATATGTCTTTTTAGTTATAGATCTTCTTGAGTATCTTATTGAAAAATCAAAAAACCCTTGGAGTATAAATAAATATCATAATTTGTGGTCCAGGTTGACAAGATTCAATGATGTAAAGCATCAGTTCTAGGACAAAAATCGTTGAATCTACAGATGGTAGGCCTAAATTGGAGAAAAAAAAAGGTGGTTTACCTTTGACAGATTTACATCCATGGTTGCCACTTATTCCATTTGTTCTACAATGTAAAGTCTTGGTTTGTATTGAGGCAGATCCACTAGTTTGAAACCTTTCCCTTCCACTACATCATTGTAGGAGACAAATCCACCCAAGTTTCTAGATTCGTGGGCACCTCCATGCGACCTCAAATTCAAGATTATGGTAGAGCTTCTAGAGATGCAATAATCCTTCATCTGGGAATAATCATGAAGCATCTTTTCTTCGCCAAAAAAACCATATATTTGGAGGAATACCCAACATCTTCTCTGCGACTTTAGATTTCCCACTAACTCTGAATCCATGATCCAGAAAAAATAGACTTCCCTTGTAATTCTTGATGAAGATTTGTAAGTCTGCCTATTTGAACTCTTCCTTTCTTCCCTCCTACGTAGAGTGGCTAGAACAACACACAACTATGGGTACTTGCTCCTTAGCAATGTGCATTTTTGTCAAAGTAAAGCAGTGACATGGGCCCTTAGAGGAAGAATAATTAGGGAACAACCCAGGTAGGCTTGACCACTGGGACCTCCCTGATTTTGCTATGTTTTTGCCGCCTAAACAAAGATTGAAGCCCTTGGATGATCGTAGGTCCTTAATATCGAAATTGATTCGAGACCAAATGATAATCCGACCTACAGTGTTCTAGGGCCATCCCTTGCCCAGCGTAAGAATACCTTCTCACGTTTCGGCTGAGAAGAAGCGAGATAACCCAAGTGATCATCTTTGATCTTCTTCTTTGTCCCTGTCGCCTTGCCATCAAGTGCGCAGAAGGCACAAAAAGGTGTATTTCACTACAGGAGAGTGGCCACTAGAAAGCTCCCAATGAGACCACGATCTGTCACTTAACTTTGCATGAAATTTTTTAATTTTAAATAAAAATTATTTTATTTGAGAAAATATAATTTTATTTATTAATTATTTGTGATTTTTTTAATTGAACAATAATTTAAATGGAGTTGTTCACTGTGGGTTTTTCCAGTGAAATTTTTCTAAAAAGCCGTAAGAATTTATTAAAATCACAAGTTTGATGGGTAATCGAAGTGCCCTAGGGGTTTTCTAGGGTGCTGAATCCATATATACAGTGAAAAAACTTATTTAAATAACACAAAGCAAGATTTCATCTCAAATTTTTCCATAGCGGCACCAAAAAATCCAAAAATTCACTAAAACAATTCCAATTTAAATAAATAAATATTAAGTAATTATAAAATAAAATAAATAAAAACCAATTAAGATATAAAAATATTAAAAAAATGCATGTGGGGAAGATGAAATTTGCCTTTCAATTCCAACTTGAATTTTAGTTTTTGTCCCCTTGATTTATGGAGTTTGATAGGAGCACCAAAAATGCAACATAAATTAATCCACTCATTAAAATTTTCAGAGGAATTTGGGTTTCTAATCGATTTAAATTGTTCTAAGAAATTCAACAATCTCCCTCACATCCCTGTCCAACCCTCTTACACAGCCATGATTCGCACAAAGTTACACCACCATTAAAACTTAGATTTCCGCTTCCGGTTTATCTTAAACCTTGTACCTGTTAGGCGGCAGTTAAACGAGAACGAATACAGTAGCAATATATTAAGAGCAAAAAACTCATAAAACAAAAAGCTTTGCCCTTTAATTTAGAATGGAGTTATTAAAGAATTTCAAACAAAACAAATAAATTAATAAATGTGATTGATATATATTTGGAAGTATTTATTGAAGTGGAAGAATTGACTGAACAGTTAAAAAAATGGAAATCAAAATTAAAAAAATTAAAAAAATCTTGCTATAATAGTGTTTGAATCATGTTTTTTTTGATGGAAATAGTTTCAGGGCCATCAAAATTTTTTTTGGCACCCAAAATATTGAAATTTGACCACTGTTACTTATAATCTGGACTTACAAAACTTTTTGCCAGATTTTATCAAAATCTTACCAGGATTTCCATAACTTTCAGGGCAAAAAATCAGTCTAGTTATTTGATAATTTGTATAATTTTATTAAGTAGATATGAAAAAGAAATATTTATTTTTATAAAAGAAAGAAAGAATAAATATTAGTTTACTGTCTACAAGGCTAAAGATAACTTATAGGACAGGTTCTTTGTTGTTTCTTCATCTGGTTGATGATGTATTCAGCGTTTTTTTCTAGTGAAGCTTTACAATGAACTCCCAACTTCTAGACAAACCTCTAGCTAAATAAATTATCTTTCTCTGTTATCTTTCAAGACTTCGCATTTTAGTGTCTTTCAAAATTTTGCATTCTATTTGTTATTAGAAGATAATTTGTATAATTATATTAAATAAATGTATAAAATTAATAAATTTAAAGATACAAATTAGTTAGGATTTGAAACCCGATATCTTTATATTCATTTATACACATGAGACAAAAACAATATACTAATCAGGAATATAATAACATATTTCATTTATAAAATATAAAATAGGGATGGAAAGAAAAAATAATCCACGAAAATTCATTCAATTTGGCTACGCTTTTAGTCCTAAAATAAAACCTTTTCCTAGGACCAGTCCATTGCATCTTAGACCAGGAAATATCAATTTCATGTTACAGCAATTTCAGCTAGCCCCAGTTCTTCCCAAAGCTCTTCAAACAGCAAGGAATCGCTTTCACCAGATTGCTGATTACTTGCTTTGTAATCACTGAAAGCAGGAAGCGGCAACATAGGATTACTTGTACAGATTTCAACCGTTTGATCACCGGGATTACTGGTGTATATTTCAACTGGATGATCAACTTCTGTTACTGGAAGTTTGGGAAGATGATCAGCTAAAGGAAAATTGCAGCAATAGGTAGAATTCATGAGCGCTGAAGATAGAGCAGGGAAGGTGGTCAGTGGTACATTAATTTCTGCTCGCTGTGCTCTCGGCTTGAAGAGCAAAGGCCTCCTCTCAGATTCTTCAGATGTACTTCTAGCAGGGGGCGTGGGCATTCCTGTGAACTTGTGAACTTTTTCACGGAAATTGTATGGGTCTGTGATCACAACTGTGGCCTTTGGACTCCTCTTACAGTCTTTGCACCGTTTCTTCCTGATTCCAGGAGTGGCCGGACTCGCAATCGAATCTCTGGGCCGTTTCTTCTTTATTCCAAAATTATGATCGCTAATACTACCGTTATCATATATGTCAGAGGATGAATCTGCCCCTGCTGCGAGAGCCGCACTTGTGGCACTCGTTGGTTGCATTCTGAAAAGCTGATATGCACGAGTTCGACTCTGGTAATGGTTGATCTACTACAGCAACACGTCCCAGTTACCCAAAGACTGCACATAAAGTCATAAACTGATGTGCTGTGCTGTGGCTACTCATGTATTTATAGAAAATTTGGGGAGTCGTGGTCAAAAGTCAGCCTGGGTAGGCTAAGGAAATGAATGGACCAGAATGCTGGGCTGCGTCTTATCTACAGGTGGCCATAAATTCGGGTATAACGTGCTTTTGACTGTCACGCAAATAGCGAATGAACGTTATCCAGCTCTGGATTGTGATATTCTGTATCATATTCTGTAGGTTTTTTACAAGGTTGGAAAATTTATCATAGCTCAGTTGTCAAATTAGTTATGAGGACAGTTATTTCTGACTGTTATCTGTGAATGTTGGATTACTCATCATTTTTACTGAAGGAAAACAGTCATTTCTGAGTGTTATCTGTGAATGTTGGATTACTCTTCATTTTTATTCAAGGAAAACAGTCATTTCTGACTGTTATTTGTGAATGCTGGATTACTCGTCACTGTTATTCAAGGAAAACCACATCACGTCACCTTCACGTCACCTGGTATTGTTATCCATGAATGCCAGTCTAACGAGGTGGAGGAGTTGCCTGGAAAGTTATGGAAATTCTGGTCATATTTAGAGAAAATCCGGCAAGGATTTTTGTAAATTTAAGTTATAGTTGTTAAACTACAAAATTTTAGGTGTCCTACACGTTTTTGATGGTGCTGAAACCATTTCCACCATAAAAACACAATTCAAAAACTGACTCTACAAGATTTTTTGAAATTCTTTTGCCCAGATTCCGGCCACTTTTGGCTATCCAGGAATTCCTCTGCCTCGTTAGAAGACTCCAATGTTATCCCTAAATGTTAGATTACTCATCATTCAAGAAAAACTAGGTCATGCCAGATAACTCGCTGATGGTCAATGAAATACAGTTTTCACTCCTACCAATGTTCTGCATGTTTTAAGCTTTACTATTTTCATCTTTAAAATAAAGTTTTACTATTTTCATCTTTAAAATAATAATAATAGATAAGATTTAGTAAATATTCAGAGTTTGGAATGGAGAAGGCATGCTTTTATTACAAACATAACAATGTTTATTGTGATAGTAAACAAAATATCTAATACTTTTCTAGTTTTATGTGACTTTAAAATTGATTAAGTTATCATACAAATTGCATATTTGGTTATTTAGTGTTGTGATGTGTTATTAGTTGTGATGTGTATATAAGTTTAAATTTTATTTATTATTTATTTTTTATATATTAAAAAATAATAATAAATAAGTTTTGTTTTTTTTTCTTATTTAAATTTTTATTTTTATTTTTTGTCATGGTGACTTGGTAACTCTTTATAGTTATAGTAATTTAAGTGAGGTCCAAATTAAATACTGGAAATATTTTTATCATGGTGATTTGGTAACTTGTTATAGTAATTTGGGTGAGGCCCAAGATTACATACTAGAAATATGACTTAGCAAGAGCCAAGACTCCATTAAGGTGGGGGAGCCTACTCCTTGAACCTTATCACAATGAGTCAAAGATGTAACATCCCATTGTGTCAACCATTGGGTCATCCCATGAGAAAAGGTCTAAGATTTATTAATAGTTCACATCATCAAATTGAAAGGATAGAGAATATACATCTCCATAACCTTATCACAATGGGTCAAAGATGTAACATCCCATTGTGCCAACCATTGGGTCTCCCATGAGGAAACCTCTAAGATTTATTAATAGCTCACATCATCAAATTGAAAAGGTAGAGAATGTACATCTCCATAAACATTAATAGTGAAATTGTTGTGTAGAGGTGGGTCCCTTATCCATCAAACAAAGGAATCTTATAAACCAATTTGATGTGATTGTCACCTTAAAATTGAATTATTATTAGTATTATATTATCATTATTATTTAAAACAAAAAGCTTATAATATAAACATTTTAATGAATTATATTAGTTATGATGTGAACATAAATATTTATTTGATTATAGATACTAGCCTAAATCCATTTTAACTCTATATCTATCAAGCATTCAAAGGAATTAAATCTGTTGAGGTGCAAACATCTTTTTAAGTGCAATTTTGCACCTCGAGAGATTTGATCCCTCTAGGCATTTGAGAGATCTAGAGTTAAGATGGATTTCGGCTAGTATTGATAATCTCAACTCCAAATATATCAACACCAAGAGAGAATAAATCTCTTGATCTGCAAGCCTCATTTTAAGTGTAAAACTCAAAGTAAGGTTTACACTTTGAAAGATGTGATCTCTCTCAATGCTTGATAAATCTGAAGTTAAGATGGATATAGGATGGTTTCAGTGGTGCATGGACACATATAATTTATAAAACATATAATTGATCTAATCATTTTAAATATGTTAAATATGTCTAAAATTAACATGATGAGTTCCTTCTCCTCTACATTTCATTCACATTGAACTTCTATTTGTATTAAATACCTGAATTTTAGCATATGACTCCTCATACATAACACATTTGAACTTGAATTAATCAATATATCCTATCATAAAATTTTAGAGATGCAACATTCATATCAACTAGACTTTTTGTAACATAATATTATGTTATAGCTTAATATAATTTAAAATTATAACATTTTGTATGTTTTAATTTTTTTATTGAGTTGACTTTCAATTGTTTACACTCATTTATAACTAATATAAGTTTTAGCTGTAAACTCTCCTTAATACAAGTGCCCCAGTAGTTCTTCACAGTGCTAAATCGATATATGCAGTCAAAAACTCATTTTCTGTTAGCTCAAATGGGTTTTTTACAGAATTTGATTTGGTTTCCCGATTTGAGAGATATGAGCAATTGAAGTTACACATGTATGGAACATTGCACGATTGCGCATACCATGATTTTCTGGAATCATTTTCTCACTCCACAGGTTATGAAAATTCAAGTGTCTTATATCAATGGAAATATCTCTTTGATACCTCAAATGGGTCTTTGACGGAATTTGGTTTCATCACCTGTAACATAATATATTAGTGAAGTTGTAGCAAGAGGTTTATAATGTGAAAGAAGCCTTTACAACATCCAATTGGATAGGAGAACCTACAACAACCATGACCACTTTTGTTACAAGCCTGCAACACATTTATAGTTTAGGTACATTTCTGGTGTGGCCTGGTTTTGTACCCCACCTAGAATCCATGCTTTTTTATATCTGGAGGAACATTCAGAGTGGGTTCCCTTTGGAGACCTGCCCTCCCACCCCGCTTTAGTAGGCGCCTACTTTACATTCATCAGTTTCAACATAACATCATTTGACTTGGGTTCTTTGGAGACATGCCATCCCACCCCAGGCTATGTAGGCACCTGCTACTTCATCAACATTCAACATCACGATTATCATTCAACTGCACAAAATCCTTGTTATCGAAGTCCATTTGCCAGGCCACACACTGCTAGTATCACAGTTGGTCACAAGCGTTGCAGGGTATCTCTATACTCAGATCTTCTTTTGTCATGGTTATGGGTCATACACAAACCCACACTTCATCAAAGTTCATTTGCTAGGCCGCACACTATCAGTATCATAGTTGGTCACAAGCATTACAGGGTATCTATATCCTTAGATCTTTGTTCATCATGGTTATGGTTAACCACACAAAACACTTCTCTTCAGTAGCACTTCATATTCAACAAAGGCTTCTCAGGAGGGAACTTCACGCAATGGGGACCATTGCTTCTTAAGGAGGGAGGAATGTTTTGAATGGAAAGTGGAATCTACCCATGATATTCATTCACCCATGGTATTTATCCACCAATGGTATTTATCCACCCTTGGAATCTACCCATGGTATTGTAAGTGGCATCCGCCCATGGTATTCATTCACCCATGGTATTTACCCACCCATCAAAATTTACCCTGGTATTATAACTAAAAAAGACTATAAGTAACAAGTCACATTTTGTAAAAGGACAGATTGTCCACCACAATGTAGCTTTTACAATTATTCTCTATTTTAATAAAAAGTTTCTTGGTGGTTTTGTTTATTGTGTGTTCTCCTCTTTTCTTCGGGCATTTCAAATTTTTAGATCTTGGGGACCTCCCCCAAGGTCCGTATCACTCAAATGCCCATCTAGGAAGTTAAAAAAAAATCCTTCAAATGTCTTGGTTGCAAATGCCATGAGAGAGCCTATGAGCCATCAAGGATTCAAATCCCTTTGAATCGTCACAATGTGGGAGGCTTGTGCGGTTCGATGTGTCATTCAACAGCCTCATTGGAAACTTTCCAAGTGAAGTAATCATTCCCACTGTTAGACACACATGGCATCTGAAGAGACATGAATGATAAAACAATGAACTACATTTTCTATTAACATTGATGTACATTTATAATACATTTTTGTGACTGTTGGATTCATATTCCAACATCTCTTGGACTCCCTTTGACTGTCCAACTTCCACACTTTAACCCTTAGCGGATTAGGTGTCCAACATTCCCCCCCTTAATCCGAAGGGGTATGTGTGAGTCCAAGAAGAGGGTTGTAATACAAAATGTGAAAAAATGCATGGTAGCACTAGGCTGAATGTGCTCTCTGAAATGTTGGTATAAGGGGGTGGTTTAAGGATAACCATCAACACAAGAATGCTTAGTGTAGTTCCCAACACTCTTCTAAGTCTGGAAAGAAGCTGAAATATTCTGTTAGAGGAAGTGTTCCTAATGCTTTGGAGAGGGAGATCTTCAACCTGGAAAAGGGAGGTCTACAACCTGCAGTGGTTTAAGGATGACCACCAACTCTGGAATTCTTAATGCATTTCCTGGAACTCTTCTAGAACTGGCAAGAATTTGAAGTCTTCTTCTAGAGGAAGTGATCCTAGTGTTTTGAAGAGGGATACCTTCAACCTGGAAAGGGAGGTCTCACCCTGCATAAAAAGGGAGAACCTCAACCTAAAAAAGGAGGTCTTAACCTGCATAGATGGTTTAAGGCTAACCACCAACTAAAGGCATGATCAAGGGAATTTTTGTCTCTGGATACAACTTTGAATCTGGTATGGTAGGTTGTGGCTTAGGTTTGCTTGATGAGGTTTTGAAACTTGTAGATGACCATCATTTCCCCCTCTATCAGATACAAGGTGAGAAGATGGCGAAAACTCAATTGCAAGACTTTTCAATATTTGAGAATAAATCATGTTGTATGAGTGAAATATCTTCTTGGTTGTTGAAGCCCATTACCAAGAAGCGATCCATCCAAGATGAATCTTTGTTCTTGCAGGAGGTTTGTTTCTCAAGAATCTATTTGAATAATGAGTGGTTTTATGACAATGCTCACATGGATGAAGATCAAAACAATTATCTTTCATATGGCCAACTCGATCACAGTGTTGGCATTTAAAACCTTTAAGCTACGAATGTGGAGGAGAAGACTTTGGAACAAGTGAAGGTGAACCGCCATGAAGAAACCCATCACTCTAAAATTTGACGGGCTTTGAGTAATATAGAATATGAAAGGACACATCCTTGTCATATCCAAGACTGGTTCTATTTTTTTTATTTAAAATCTCTTCCCAAGGTCTGATGATGGGCTTGGGAAGTGGAATCTAAACTTCTACATCTTTATGTAAAACTACTCCTAAGAGGGGCTCAATGATCTGATCAATTTCTAGTTGTTGATGGGAGTGTGTCTCAAACAAAGAATTGTCCTAAACAAAGACAAGTTCAGAATGATGACTACACTTCTGCAACTCCTCTTATTGTAGCTGAGATTCAAGTTGCAAAAAATCAATCTGTTCTTGTGCATCTTGTAGACAAATTCTAATATCAGACATAGTATCCTTTTTTATTTTTACCATCCCATCAACACTAGAATGTGTTAGAGTATTCAACAACTCTAATATTCCATCAAGTCTAGCCATTTTTCTAACAAGTCAAGAATAAAAATAGAGGAGTAGCTAAAAATACCGAAGGCTTCAAACCAATGTCACCAGAAAATCAACTTTTACCAAAAAATACACCATTTTTCTTGCAGATTGCCAACTCTTCTCTGCGGTAGTGATTTCAAATTCTAGGATCGTTAGTGCATTACATTTATTTTTCCCCACTCACAGCATGTCATAAAAAATTGATTACTTTCCCATCACACATTCAAAGTTCTTGGCCCACAAACCTTTAGTTGTAGTTGCCGTTGAAATTGCAGAACCCTTCAATTTCTGCTTAAAGTTATCCATATGAACTGTTTTGTCTCTTTATTCGGCCTCACCATGAGATTCAAACACTTGAACCTCACCTGGCCTATTCATGTCCATGACTACGACAATCTCGAGCGAAATACAGTTCCATGGTGGGGATAATGTGCACATACTTCTATGTATGTATCTATTTGGAAATGAGGCCTGTAAGTTGCAATGCTAAAAAGTCATTTCCATCCACTTTTCGACTGTCGAGCGCCTTTTCTAAACTAGATGTTCAACAAGGAACCAACCACATTGCCTTTGGGCTTGTGAATGAAGCTGGCCCGAAATGAACCTGCTTGATGGCTATCAGCTGCTAGGTAGCTCTACTATAGAAGTCTTCAATCCGAAACATAAGGTCATGAAAGAAATTCCGGCCGCACAAGGTAGAAAGCAAGGAGAAACCCTGTAGTGTTTTCCAGGTGGTCGACCCTTTTCTTGTTGAATGAAGTAAACCAAACAACTTGAAATGTAGAATATGTATGATTGGCACACCTGAAAATATATTACTAACAAGATAGCTTAAATTCTCGACTTCCAGTTAGGAGGAATCAGGGGCACCTTCACTTATCTGGGCATGTGAAGCTTGTCTCCCATCAATTGTTAAGATGGAGCTTTCATACATCAGTGTTGTTGAAAACAATCTTGATAACAAGAGACCTCATACATCGACAGGTAGGGTTGGTTGAAACCACATAGGTATATATCATTAAATTTCATCCCACCAAAAGATCACGCAAACAATTCGAACTGGGCCTTTCATTTACCAAGGAGAGCATTAAGGACATGCAAATATTTTGAAGTGGCCTTGCAAACAACAGTCAGAGAACTAGATTCTACATATTTGGTTTCCACTAGTTTTAGCAACGAAGATGAGGAAAAACCTAAAAAAGAGCAGAGTGGAAGGAGCCCACAACTAATGCACAAGAATAAAATAGGCGTAGAGGGAGTAGACAAAGTTGTCATGAATTGGGTTTTCTAGTATAGATAATATTCATGTAGAGGCATTGGTTTGCATTACCCGACAGAAAGAAGAACAACATTTAGGTCTGTAAGTAAAACACTTAGTGAAATTCTGAAAGTATGAAATTGTTACACTCTAAAACAAACAATACTACCAACGCAAAAGAAACTGAAAAGTTCGAGGGTTTTTATTTTTATTTTTTAACCTCGGGAGCTTGGCACAAATGAGTATGGTGGAAAAAATAATGGACCTGCAATGTATCTGGTGTTATACAGACTGTGATAGCTAGGGATCTGATAGGCCAAACCCACACACAAATCGGCAGAATGCACCCAAATTATAGAGGAAGAGAAAAATTAGACCAATAGATATTCAAAATGGAAGAGTACCCCGGTGCAGAGCCCAAGGAGGTAGGACTTACCACAAAATTGGGCACAAAATAGGTGGCTCAAAGTGGAGCAAGGCAGGAGTACGCCCGCTCTGATACCATGTTATACATACATGGAATCTGAAGAGACATGAATGATAAAACAATGAATTACATTTTCTATAAACATTGATGTACATTTATAATACATTCTTGTGACTGTTGGATTCATTTTTCCACGTCTCTTGGACTCCCTTTGACTGTACAACTTCCACACCTTAACCCTTAGCGGATTAGGTGTCCAACACAACCTTGTATGGATCACGTGAACTTTAAAACAAATTTTGTTATGAGATTCTATTCCTAAGGAATTGGGGGACTGTGAAAACTTGCAGTTCCTGGCTGTGGGCAATAATTTGTTCTCTGGGTCTCTAACTTTTAAGCTTCTTGATTTGAGAAATCTCAAATACTTGGTTGTACATGATAACACTTTTACTAGGGGGATTATTCAAAATATTTTCATTTAACCCTGAACCCTAAAGTTGGATCCCCTTGTTATAGAAGAGTCGAACCTGCAAATCAATAATTCACGATGGATTATTCAGACTGCCCAAGTCATGATGAATCTTTTCCTGAAACGACGAGGTGAAAACTCGGTTTGAGATTGTTTATAAAGTGAAACTTGCCAAAAACTTTGCAAAGCTTCCCAAAACTTGTTCCACGTGTCAAATTGTAATTTGTTGAAGGAGGACGAAAATAACGCTCTGCCATTGGTCAAGTGAATAGTGCCTGCACATCCGAACCCTGCAAAGAAAAATGCCTATTGATATATATTATATATATATATAGATTTCATAACATAACTATATAACTATAAATTATAAAACAATTATTATATATTAACTATTATAAAGTTATAACATCATATAACTATTATTATAGTTATATATATATTATTATAACATAACATAGTTCTATAAACTATTTAGTTCATAACATAAAGTTATTTACACATATATAAAATGTAACATAACTATAACTATTTCTCTAACTATGTAACTATATAATTACTTAAATATAACTATTATAAACTTACTATATATATATATATATATATTATATAACATAACATAGTTCTATAACTATTTGACATAACTTGTTATTTAACATTTAACATAATAAAAATGATTTAACATAAAACACATATATAATATAACATAACTATAATTATATAGCTTCTCTCTCTCTCTCTCTCTCTCTTCTCTCTCTCTCTCTCTCTCTCTTTATATATTATATATATATATATAACATAGTTCTATAACTATTTAATATAACATGTTATTTAACATAACATCAAATTATTTAGCATGTAACATAACAAAGTTCATAATATGATATATCTATCTATCTATCTATCTATCTATCTATCTATCTATATATAATATATATATATATATATCATAACATAAAGTTATTTGACATAATAACGCCGTAAGGCGTTCCTCTTAGATTACGTGTACATTTCTGAGCCTTTGATTTAAATGTTAGGCGATTAAAATAATATTAGCCATCTGATTGATTCTACTGGTACAATAAGGTATTGAGTTAGTTAGAAATTTAATTACAAAATATAAGAATGCAACGTAGAAGATCTTGCCCTTGCCCTGACTCAACTTTACTTCCAGGTGCTTCTTGGAGTGGAGACCTCACCCTTGCTCTCACTTGACGCTACTTCCAGGGATTATCTGCAGTATTTGCATTCACTCTCTCTGCATCGAACACTTAAAGTTGGATGTCGCGGCCGTGGTGGAGGACATGCATGCTTAAAGCAACTGCTGTTGTGGGAAAGGGGATTTAGCTCCCTTTCTTCTCTATTTTATTTCAGGAATGCTACGCAATAGACCTTGCCATCTTTGTTACTTTTGACGCACTCAGTTTCTCTTGAAACATTGGCATCCAGATACCACTGACCAGGGTTTAGATGGGTCTACTTTCCAGGGTAATCTCCTCTGTTTCGAAAAGGTCTTTCCAAATTTCTGCAAGCAAACTGGTAACCCATCTCTTTTATTTATTTTATTTTTTTTTTTATCAAATTTTTATGAAGAGTAATAATTTATCTATTTTTTTTGTTATTCAGGTTAGAGGGACGAATTTTGCACTTGGTAAGGAAGCGAAGGATCTACACACTTGTTCCCTCAGAATGGCTACACGTAAGGTTACCTTTGATTTTGAACAACCTGCAGCTCATGGGCTTAATGTTGCCAGAACTTGGGCCTTCAACGACGACCATTACAAGGCACTGCAGACTTCTCCTGGTGTATATGATGAACAAGTCTTTCAGGTCTGTTCATAGGCCCTTGCAATACGTCAATCGTTGAATCCATCCACCGATTTTTTGTTTTTTGGGTGTTTGAATGTGCTGGCATTGCTTGTGTTTCTGAATATTGTGCATGTTTTGGTTTATCTTTGTGATGAACCTAACTTCTATAAATACAATACAATCTTATGAAACAGGAAAAAATCCTGCAATATTAAGGGTTTCCGCCATAGCCTCTATGAATACAACCTTAGGACAATAACATCTAGTCTCTATGAATACAACCTCAAGACCCTGACATGCAACTGCATCATTACGTGCAGAAATTCATTCATCTCTCTTAGCCCTAATTTTCTTTGCTTTATTTTTATTTTTCCCTCAGAATAACCATTTTTTCCCTCATAATTTGTGCCGGAAAAGCCTTTCGGGTTAAATGGGTAAAGTTTCATTGCACTGGTATCTACAGGGGATTGCAGTATCTATCAATGAAATAACTTTATTGGGTCACAAGGAATATTTTGGATATTATCAGTATATGTATAAAGTGTAAATATGTGTTTTGCAGAAAATTTCCCATGTAATAACAATTGATCGCTATGAAGATGTGCCAACCAATGATGAGAAGTAATTACAAAATGCTGCAACACATCAGCCAATCAGCGTGGCCATGGAAGGTGGTGGAAGGGACTTTTAGTTTTGCAAATCTGTAAGTGTCCAATTCTTTGCATAGATTTTATCTACATGGTATTCCAATACATATTTTTTGCACATGCATGCGTTGCAAGTCAACTGATCAATGGTTTTGCTGGTTTTTTGGGGGTGACAAGGTGTATTTACTGGCAATTGTGGAACTAGTTTGGATCATGGTGTGATGTTGGTGGGTTACGGGTCAGCTGATTTGGACTACTGGATTGTGAAGAACTCATGGGGACCAAGCTGGGGTGAGAAGGGGTACATTAGGTTGCAAAGAAACATTGACAGTTCATTTGGAAAATGTGGAATCACAATGCAGCCATCATATCTGATTAAGAATGGGTCTAACCCTCTAAACCTTGGCCCTTCCCCTCCATCTCCAGTCACACCTCCAACAAAGTGCGATGACTATTATGCATGCCTTGTTGGTAGCACTTGCTGTTGTTCCTATGGCATCGGTAATTTCTGCCTTTAATGGGGATGTGGTTCTTATAAATCATCTACCTATTGTAGAGATAACCACCATTGCTGCCCACATGATTTCCCATTATGTGATTTGAATGCAGGAACTTGTCTTAAGGTTATTCATCCATCATTTCTTTGTGTTCAAATCACCAACTCCGGCCTGTGGAGTTTTGGTGTTTGGAATCGATTTGCAAGTAAGAGGTTGAAATTTTGGTGTTTAGATTCAATTTGCAAGTAAAAGGCTGAAATTTTTGTGTTTGGAATGGATTTGCAAGTAAAAGACCCGTGTTATAGTGTGATTGACATGTTGATGTTCCATTTGCTTTACTTTAATTCTCACAACTCATATTTCAAGAATCCTTTCAGGGTTTTAAGGTTTGGAGTGTTAATATGTTGACCTTTGATTACTATCCAAGATTTATTGGTATTTACAGAGCAAGAATGATCCATTTGGAGTTCATATCCTCAAGATTACTCATGCAAACCCACATTTTGCAACTCAAGTTGAAAGACTAGCTGCCAAACAAGCTGAATAGATCACGATTTCTTCTCTATGTGATCCAGATTGCATGATTATCTTTATACTAGCACCACAAAATACAATCAACAGAAGATAAAAGTCATGAAGACAAATAATCAGTGCATGGATTGATAAAAGGATACCACTTATTCATACAGAAATGTCCACAACCCATACACCAACACAACTTTGATTGTATGAAAAACCAAGAATCTTTCCTTCATGTATGTTGAGGTCAACCAATTTAGACCAACCAACATCGACTGCATCATAGCATCTTAAAGGTTCCCAGGAAAACATCTGCTATCTAATGCAAGATATTTTACAAATGGCCCTTTTAAGAGGATTAAAAGAATTGCCACCCCAAGCATTTTAATACTAGCACAGATAAAATGCATTGCACCAAAAGAGGCTCCCACCTTCAAACTTTCATGCAATCCAGTTAACGGAGTCCTTTCATCCGGATTGAAAATAATGGCACAAACTCTAGTTGTCTGAAATACAAACACACAACCATTCATGGTAAACATGCAATAGATATGTAAACTGTAAAGCATACCTACATTGAAATATCATTTTCCAAAAATAAAAAACTTGTATACCCAATGAATTGGCAGTGCTGAACTTAAATCCTAACATAATTTCCCAAAAACAATGTGTTTAAGACTAACTTGCTCATTTATATAATTTCTTGTTTGGAATTAAACTTCCTTGCTCCTAATACTAACAATGTGTACAAGGCCTTAGTTAAAAAAGGTCATTGATGCAACCTCCACAAGCATACCTCGAAAAGAAAAAAACTGTAGCGGATGGATTTGCAATGGAAGATTAGTATCTAATTTAATTTGTACTTACTACTACCCCACTCTTTTCACTTTCCTATTTTAATGTAGAAAGAACAAATATCATAATTAGTATTGGGTTCCTTTTTTTATTTCCGGCTTTCATTTTATTGGTTGTATTATTTGAAGAAACTAAGTAAGTTATGTTTTTTTCTTTTTCTACTATTGTGTAGCCACTGAAGGTATTTCTAGCACACCTCAATGGAGATGGAATAACATTTTCTTCAAAGAATCTTCCTGCAAGTTCAGGTCCACTGTCAGATGTCTCGACTCCAAAGAAAAATAGTACATCAAGAATGCAGCCTACAACAAATTTTCAAACCTTGAGTAGACCTGATATAGTGCCTGTCATTGTCCCTAGAAGCAATTCATTAAGACTGGAAACAACAACAGATGTTAAGAAAGAAATGAACAATGTTGGAAGAGTGGTTTCATCTACAATATTAACCAAATCAACTGATGTGATTAAATCTGGTAGCAACAGAGATGAATATGACAAGATAGACTCCATAAATCAGAAGCCCATGACAGGCAATGACAAAAAAGACCTAAACATTGCTAGGGTTGAGCAACACATTTCCTCTAGACTTGACAATACAAACACTAGTTCTGTTGTTTGTGATGGAAATCAACCAGGGGCAAGATGGATTGATGCAACCAAATTCAGAAGAAATTCACCAGTAGATTTAGTTGTAAGCGCACATGATAGAAGTCTTACTTTTCCATGGTCAAATGTGCCATCTCAATTCCTTTCGAAGATGAAGTAGAATGTGATCATAATCCCATTAGATTTCTGTAATGTGTTCTTTGGTAGCACTTATTATATTATTTGTTTGTTCATGATGCCACATACTTCATTACACTGCATAAATATATATTGAATAAACATGGACAACGATTTGTGGTTCATAATTATAAAGGTAGACCACTGAGTCTTCAAATTGCAGTGTTCCTTCACAAAACAAAGGTAGACCATGGAATGCGACCGAGCCAATTGAGTGTTTGTGGGCCTAACCACCAAACAACAAACAAATGGGCAGTTGGCCAACAAGCTTTCTGCCTAAGGGAGAAGTACAAGAAGAAAATAAAAGAGGTCATCTTCTAGAAGGAGAAAAGAGAAATAGTATAGCATTCACAACATTTACCTGTAGAGACCCAAAGTTACAATATCAAGCTGAACAGAGAATTAACAATATATCATTGTAGCAACTTAAACTGGAAGCCACAAGTGATAAGCACACAAATGCATGTCTTTTATGAATATACATTGGATTTTTTCAATTCCTGAGAGGGTTTTTCTCCAGTTAAAAAGTCATTGTGATCTCTGCTTGAATACTTGTTCACTATGTTTCTTTCTTTATTTCTATGTTGTTATTTCTGCTTTTGTTGGAAGAATTGGTTGCCTACATAAACAACATATGCATTTAATTATGCTAAACAACCACACAAACAAAACATATGCATTTAATTATGCCAAACAACCACACAAATAAAACCCATAGAAAGGGAAAGAATAGAAACAAACATTGTACTTCAGTTCACTGTAATTTATAATTTTAAGTGTCACTGTACACCCATTAGAAGTTCTACTTTAATTTGCTAGTTTTAACATATACCATCTGTAGTTACCCAGAGACCTCAGGTGCTATATCCTTGGATCTATTGGCTACAACATTCGCCAAGATTTCTGTGAAAGTCATTAAGCATAGTAGTTGGAGAAGGGGTAAAGCGTCCAAGATTACATTACATATGCAGTTAATTATGCTAAACAACCACACAAATAAAACCCACATAAAGGGAAAGACTAGGAAAAAACATTGTACTTCAGTTCACTGTAATGTATAATTTTAGGTGTCACCGTACACCCATTAGAAGTTCTATTTTAACATATACCATTTGTACTTGCCCAAAGACCTCAAGTGCTATATCCTTGGATCTATTGGCTACAACATTCGCCAAGATTTCTGTGCAAGTCATTAAGCATAGTAGTTAGAGAAGGGGTAAAGCATCCAAGATTACATTATTGAGTTAATAAAAAAAGCTTTATCATTAGACCTCGAGCTTGAGGATCAACAATTCTTAATCTAGGGAAGGATCTTTACAACACTACCTTAGAAGAGAACTAGCCTTCTTTAAGGTAAAGAACCTCTATGGCCACTATGAGAAGGCTATAATGGAGAAATGGAAAACCCAAAGGAAGGTCAAAAGAATCTGATCTCAAGGGCGTCAGTGCAAAAATTGTGATTTAAGACCCATAAGCATTTGGAACCCTATCCATTGAGAATGTGCCACAAGGGCACCGAACTCCAAGTCACAAGGCGATGTAATGTCAAATTTTTCATCTCAATTCCTTTCGAAGATGAAGTAGAATGTGATCATAATCCCATTAGATTTCTGTAAGTTGTTCTTTGGTAGCAGTCATTATGTTATTTGTGGGTTCGTGACACCGCATAAATATATATTGCATAAAGATGGACAACAATTTGTGGTTCATACTTATAAAGGTAACCAAAAGATATATATGGTTTAGGCCAACTAGGCCAAGGGATTACTCAATGCAAACAAGCAAGTTGAAATGACACTTGTGGAGCCGCAAAGGTAATCAAGACCCCCTGATTCTTCAAATTACAGTTTTCCTTCACAAAACAAAGGTAGACAATGGAATGCAATGGAGCCAATTGAGTGTTTGTGGGCCTAACCACCAAACAACAAAAAAATGGGCGGTTGGCCGACAAGCTTTCTGCCTAAGGGAGAAGTATAGGAAGAAAAGAAAAGAGGTCATCTTCCAGAAGGGGAAAAGAGAAATAGCAGAGCATTCACAACTTTTACCTATAGAGATCGAAAGATACGAGACCAAGCAGAACAAAGAATTAACAATATATCACTGTAGCAACTTAAACTGGAAGCCACGAGTGACAAGCACACAAATGCATGTCTTTGATGTTTAATTATTTTTAAAGGAAATATATAGAAGTATTTTTTAAGCTTTATCTTTTGAACACAATGTAACTTGTAGGCTCCACATTCTATGTTGTATCATATATGTAGTCTCTGCAATAATCTTATAAGAATGTACTCTTAGAAATTTGTAGCTCTCTCTTTTCCATTCGATGAAATATTATACGTTTTGCTTTGAAATGTTGTGTATTTTTTGTTTCACATTTTTTGCTCTGAATACTCAAAAAGATATCATTGCATGCAGTTTGAAGTTAAGATACATATGTTTGCTTTCAACAACGTCCATTCACATGTTGATGTTGTTATTCTTCCGCACTTTATGCCTTACAACGTTTCCTTTGCAACATCTCGTGCAAATGGTGGTATATATAGTTCATAACCTAACATAATTCACAATATAACATAGTATAATATAATATAGTGTAACATGTATTGTGCATAACTATAACATAATATAACTATAACATTTAACATAGCATAACTATTTAAAACATAACATTATATATATTATAATAATAATAATAATAATGTAACATATATCTATATATATGTTCATGTTTTAACAATGCATCATTGGTAGAGACATTAAATCTATCTATCAGGAAAAGTGCATTTGGTCTAGTGAATAAAAACATTTTGACTCTTTTCTAATTTGTACCATAGTGTTTCATTTATGTAGTGTGTTGTACAGGAAATAATGTCTTCATGTGCTTGCACCTAGTATATGTCATGTGTCAAAGTCAAACACTAAGGACTTAAAGTATATTGGAGTATTTAGTTGGCATGAAATTTTATTAGTTTTGTAAATATGTTTATTTCAAATTTTTACATACATATTTACATATCTATGTTTTATGAATAAAATGCATTATTCAGAAATGAGAAAAAGTGTGAAGGTATATTTGATCACTTCTTTCGATTGCATTTATATGGAACTCAATATACTTTGGTTGATAAATTATCAAAAAATGGACTCTAAAGTTTAGGACTTTAGGCTAGATTATTTTGCTGGAGTTTAGAAATGGTTTTTTTGTCAACATTCTTTCTAAGTCAACATTTTTTTCTTGGATTAGTTTATATGTATTATATGTAATAGTTTAGTCAACAATTTTTTTCTTGGATTAGTTTATATCTATTATATGTAATCTACAGAGACATCCCATATATGTGCCCCAACTATAGGCCTTCATAGTGTGAGGGGATCTGTTATACGTGGTCGAGCTCGTGATAGATCACGTAGCCCACCCAGAGTGCACGTTCCACTCATAGATCCTACCTCTGACATTGGTCAAAGTGTCAGAGGCAGTGTTTCTGTCTCTATTGATGATCATGCCACCCCCAATGCACCTTATTCACATGTTTCAGGCACACCTCACACCTCTTGCATTTTGAAATCCTCTTTAAACGTTATGCGTTTATGTCTCGAAATTGTCTTTAATATTTAAATTGTCTTCAATTGATGTGTATGAATTTAATGTATATGTTATTATGCTTCTAGTTTGTACATTATATATGTTAAATTATGTTTATGATTTGAAAATCCTCAACAGGGAAAAGCTGATGATCACAGTGTAGCATCGATCCCTCCATGGGACAATGCTACAACTCATATCACAATGAAGGATGTTACGACCCGACATGCGTGGATCACACAAGAGATGCTTAACATCCCTTCCAATTCACCTACTAGATGTAGTTTGTCTTTGATGCTAGATAACATCAATAGGTTGATTAAGACATATCAGAGGTTGGGCCCACAAAACCACCTCGTATAGTCCATACAGAGGATTAGGAGGCACGAGGTTACAAGCCCACATACTTGGGAGGTGGTGAAAGAGACCACCAAGAACATTGATGTTCGTGGGGAGTTGTTCAACATCCCTCCGGATTGCCCCATTAGACATAGAGGTCTGATTCCACTGAAATATTTTAGGAATGTCGATGCAATCCCTTATGTGTATTATCAATTCATTGGAGATTGGGGCTAGTTCCCCCACCATGACCAGGTCATTATTTATTTTTCCAAGCATATATATGTAGAGTTTGTGTTACATATAAGGCTGGATTACACATACCATATCTCGTTATTATGGACATGGCATGGGACATACCTATGATCTCAAGGGGGCTCATAGGGACCTTGGGCATGTACCACCACCTTTGAGATTCTTTCCACTACCATATCAGAGTTTGGTATTACCAATAGAACTAGAGGAGTTGTCGTAACTCGGTGCTGAGACCAGGGATAATATTGCAGACAACATGTAGATGTCATTAGTCAGTGCACATGTTTCATTGGATGGAGAGATTAAGAGACCACCACCATTCCGTCATCACCCAACAATGCCCTTATATGATGATTCATTTCTCACGAGTTTACCCAATGACCAACTTTTGACATATGCATGTATGTATTGTGATGTCATTCATGACACTTGGAGGGTGCACGACCAACGTGACACAAACTAGGCACACACAAACACATATATATACACACGAAATTTTGGACTCTTATTGTCAAATTATGCATAATTATTTATATTAATTTATAGTTCATATTAGATTTCATTTAAATTAATAAGTTCATGATAACATGTAGACACAACCCAACTACATGGATGAGCTTATGAGGTCATTTAAGGGGGCAGTTGATCAACCAGATTGTCCTCCACCAGAGCATGTTTCCACGGATTCTCCTCCATATCCATCTCAACCTCATGACACTAATGTGGAGGAGAGTTACTATGTACAATCACATGGACCAACAATTGAGGTACAATTTTTTATTCCTAATATTTCAACCCTTTATTTTTTTAAGTTACACATATATGCTAATTAATTTGTAGACTTGTTATAATTTTTTCTTTCCATTATGTACACAAGCCCATATGCAGAGTGTAATGTCCTTGTTATGTGGAAACATGAGTGGGAATATGGATTTTAGAGGCACTAATGATGTGGGTCCATCGATGCAGGACCCAATCATTGAGCCATACATAGGGGAGCACTAAACCCAGATTCATTGGACCCCCATCCTATCTTACTTACATTTGGACTCGACTGAGGTTAGTAGATTCATGTATATGTAATTAAAAATGTGTTTAAAATCATTTATTTCCATATTTTTTATTTTGTACAAATAATGATCTAATTAGTTTGAATTTGAATATGTTATATTGCAGTTCTAGCTTATGGACATTTACTTTGTGCGACAAAACTCACATAGGAGTTTTGGTGGTAAATAACATGGATAGTTTGTATATTTTCAAGCTCATTTCATAGGGCGCATTCACATGTGATACAAAATTTGTATATTTTCATACATGGACAATTTATGGATGTGCATGAACATTATTTTAGTTTATGGATGCTTATTATTTCAGTTTATGGTTATTCATGTGATATTTGTAATTTGTACATATTTTTATATGGATAGTTTATTGATACATTCACTATTTTAGTTTATGGATTTGTATTAACCTTGTTTATGGATGTTCATTAATTTTTGAAGTTTATGGATATGTTAAAATTATTTTGCAAATTTAAAACTTTTTCTATATACTATAACTTTTATTACAAAATATAACAATTTTGATTTCCAGTTCCATAGACTAAGAAAATAATTATAGTCTTAAGTAATGATGCAAGTCACTTTGATACTTAAAATGGACTAAAATATGTCATGTATCAATTTAATATTGAACATGGAAATAATTACAATCATGCTTCATATTGACTGTAGAAAATGCTTTTTAGTGCAACCAACATGTATGTTATTAAAATTTAATTTTAAAAATAAATTATTTGAATATAAGAGTATTATATATATATATATATATATATATATATATATATATTTATATATTATATATATATATATATATATATATATATATATATATATATATATACATGAAAATTTTTGTGACCCACCCATATACCATTGCATGAAAAACTTTTTAAAGTATTTCAATCAATTTCTTATCTCAAGGTTCAATTAGAAAACACAAATATGATTGAAATAAGTTTTATTCAATTTTAAAAAATGTCATGTAAACAACAAATAGGTTTTATTCAATATTATTTCTTTTGAGATTATCTACAAGAGCTTAGTCATAACATGATATAATTCAATCGTATTGAAATTTAATATATAGGTCAAAAAACAATACATGACAAGATTTCTATAATTTTATATAACGTTAAATCAAATTTCCTAAATTTACAAGTAGTTATCTAAGTATTTCAATCAATTCCTTATGATTGAAATAAGTTTTATTCAATTTAAAAAAACTCAAATATGATTGAAATAATTTATATTCAATTTTAAAATACGTGGAGATGTAAATGTTACAAATACAAGTTTTATTCGATTTTATTTTGTTTGAGGTTATCTACAAAAGCTTAGTCATAATGCACGCCATTAATATTTGTTTTGTGCTTATACTAAAATTTTATATAACGTTAAATCAAATTTCCTAAATTTACAAGTAGTTATCTAAGTATTTCAATCAATTCCTTATGATTGAAATAAGTTTTATTCAATTTAAAAAAACTCAAATATGATTGAAATAATTTATATTCAATTTTAAAATATGTGGAGATGTAAATGTTACAAATACAAGTTTTATTCGATTTTATTTTGTTTGAGGTTATCTACAAAAGCTTAGTCATAATGCACGCCATTAATATTTGTTTTGTGCTTATACTAAAATTAATGCACAATGTTAAACTAATTACCTTGACATTAATGTACGCCATACATCTAGTTACATCAAATAAGAAATCAACATTTTCACTAAAATCAATGCATCTAATGCAAGCAATGAAATAGGATGAGAAATCAACATCTACACTAGAATCAATGCATCTAATGCAAACAATCAAATAGGAATAGAAATCAACATCTACACTAAAATCAATGCATCTAATGATGCAAGAAATCAAATAGGATTAGAAATCAACATCTACACTGGAATCAATGCGTCTAGTGCTAGCAATCAAATAGGATTAGGAATCAACATCTACACTAAAATCGATGCATCTAATGCAAACTCAATCAATCAAGATTAGAAATCAACGTCTTTAATGAAATTAATGCATCCATTGCAAGAAATGAAATATAATTATAAATTAATATCTACACAGAAATCAATGCATCTAATACAAAAAATCAGATAGGATTATAAATCAACATTTGTACACTGAAATCAATGCATCTAGTGCAAGAAATTTTCATCCCTTTCTCTCCTCCCTCCATCTATATAGATATCTCCCTCCATTTCTCCTTCTTTGTCTCTCTATCTCACCCCCCCTAGACACACACACTCTCTCTCTTCGTATCTATCTATATCTCCTTCCCTCCCTCTATCTCTCTCTTCTTCCCTCTCTCCCCCTTCCACTACATCTCTATCTCCTTTTGTCTCTCATTCTTCATCTCTCTATATCACCCTGCCAACATATGCATTGTTTCTCTATATCTATCTATATCTCCCTCCCTCTCCCTCTCCCCCCCTCTCTCTCCCTCTTCCCCTTCTCTCCCTCTCTCTCCCCTTCTATCTCTCTTCCTTCCTACTCTCCTCTCTCTCTCTCTCTCCATCTCCCTTCTCTCTCCCTCTCTCTCCCTACACCTTTCTCTCTCTATATGTATTTCTTCTTACCTCTCTCTCTTTCTGCCTCCCTCTCAAGCCATCTATCTCTTCCTTTCTCTCCCACCTCCCTTTGTCTCTCCCCCTAGCACTCTCTCTCTCCCTCTCTTGAGCTTCATCCTGTAACTCTGTTGACTATCTCCCTCCCTCTCTCATTCTCTCTCCCCCTTCTCTCCATCTCTCCTTGTTTGTATTTCTACCTCACCCCCAAACATACACTCTCTCCATCTCTCCCTTGTCACTCCCTCTCTCTCTCTCTCCACGTTTCTCTCTCTATATGTCTTGAACTTCTTCCCTCCCTATCTTTTCCTCCAACTCCATCTCTCGAGCTCCCTCTCTTTCTCCTCCACTCTCTCCTCCTCTCCCTCTCTCCATCTTTGTGTCCCTCTCTCTCTCTTACCCTTCTCTCCCTCTCTCCTCTATATTTCAAAAAATTTAAAATACTTTGACGAGTAAGATATTATGTTTAAATAAAAAAATTTATTTTGATGTCGTACAAAAATTCATTTATTTTATATGATACATATTTAAAACTCAAAATTTCAAATGTGTGTTGTACATTCACCTGGAGGGAAAAAGATAAATTTCTATGGAAATCTTATCTAAAATTTTCCAAAATATTAATGTTCCAGTTACCTCCATCATACATACATAGAACGCTTTATGTCTTCCAGTTGAAACTATTTAGGTTTTATTTATTTAGGTAGATATTTGTTATGATTATTTCATGATTTTAAAAATATTACATATTTTATTATTTTAGATTTATAAAAAAATTGGGTTAAATAAAATTAACATATTGAGTTAGCTTGTATGACTCTTTTGTTGACACCTATGACGTATATCAACCACATTTATTAATGTGGTTGTGCTAGTATTATATTGTAATATAACAAATTTTATTTATATTAGTTAATATGTATTTAATCTAAAATTAATAATTACTTTTTAAATTTATATATATATTATATATATAATATATATATAATAATATATATTATATATATTTTATATTATTATAATATTTAATCATAATCATTAATATTTTTTTAGTATTAATATTAAATTTAATAAGGTTTCTATATGACATGATAACAAGAATTATAGTAAGATTTGAATTTTTAAAATGTGGTAAAAACTTTAGTGGAAGGTAAATTTATAATATATTCAAACTCAAGGGTATATGATACTTGGTATATTTTGAGAACGAACAACATAATTACACATTGCTCCCATACTGGGTTGTATAATGTGCATCTCGATGCAATAACATACACATTTTCTAATGTTGCTCATAACCTAGATCCAATTGAATTTTCATTTCTAGTAAAATAATATCATATCAACTTGGTTAAATTATTGATGGATTAAATTTTAGATCTTTATTGATGGATTAAATTTTAGATCTAAATTTTGTTGTTGAGGGTCGATCAAGCCCCTATTAACCACATAAATGGATTGATCTAAGGTTTATTAAACTCTTGATCAAGCTATTTGAATTTGAAATTTAAGCACTCAATCTAGTCTCTGAAGTCCTCAAAATCCTCAATTTCAGCACACCTTCTGCAAAATTTCTTGCAACACCATTTTGTGCCCTAGTAGACTAAGGGAAAACTGTGTGCTTAGGTGGCAAAGCTAATTATGTTGGATTCATGATGGAATCCTCTATCCAATGGCATATGAGTTTGACATTTTCGAATTCATATGATATTTTTCATGAAATTTCTTTTAAACATAAGGCTTGATTTTTTTTTAAACAATTTTAGAGAGGTTGAATAAAAAATCAATATCATAAAATATACACAATGATTTATTTTTTAAATACCATTATCTTCATTTAAGAGTCCTCTTCAAAATGGTACTCTTGGTCTTTCAATTTATTTAAATAGTTGAAAAAAACCTTATGTGAACACATGTGTCTACAAAATGAAATTGAAAGATTACTTCACCAACTTTGAAAAATAATAAAAACTACCAATTACCCGTGAAGGTGCAAAGATACACCGAAGGAATAGGGTGTGAACAATTATTTACACTAAAGAGAGGGTGTGAGATAAATGTATTTGTCAGCATTTTGTATGAAGGATAATAATTTCGAAATGTACGCAAAATTTGGCCATATATTTAGAAATTGGGGTCAAAATTTAGAATATAGAAAATTAAAACTTAAATTGGTAAAAAAAGTAGTAAAGAATAGCAACGTCGTATACTTGTTTTGACTATCATTTTTTATAATATAGAAATATTTAAAAGATATTTAAAAGAAAATTTAGCAAATTAGCAAGGTGAGGGTGTTATGTTTTTTCATTTATTTATTATGTTTTCTATGGATTGATATAAAGGGGCTTAACAATTTAAAAGTATAAATGTCATTTTACCAATGAAGGTTTGTTGCTAATAAAAATATGTTTGTCAAAAGAATATAAATGTTAAATGATAAAATTTTAGCAATAGAAATGTTATTTTGGTAATAAAAGTTTGTTCGTTTCAAACTATTTGTGAAAAGAAAAGGAATGCTAAATGATGAATTTTAAGATGAGTTAAATTATATAATGATTTTTCACCTAAAGCACTTAGATACATAAGGATATATATGATTAAATATGTTTTGTAAGAAGATATATGACTAAATACATTTTATAATATATTGTTCGTTTATAAATAAATGTTAATGAAACAAAGAAACTAAATCTATCAACATTATCAACCTTTTGACTTATATGTTTATGACATTATCTATTCATCAACACAATTGCATTAGATAGTATCAACTCTATTGGTTCTCCCTACAATCCACCATACTCTTAGTTGATAATAATTTCCTCTCATTAAAAAACATATGAGTAAATGTTGTGCGGCACATGATTTTAATTTATTTCAAACCCTCATAATGTTATATGCATTTCTTTGGTGACATCAAGTTTTGGATTTGGTTCTTCACTCTTTTGTTTGGCGATGGCTCTTTGGTTTTTGTTTGTTGGGCATTTAGTCGACAAACCTTGGAGTCTATGCTCATGTAAATCTTCGTTATTGTGTATCTCTTATATTATAGTGTTCATTCTTTCTTGGTGTTCATATGCCTTTATATTATAGTGTTCATTCTTTCCTGGTGTTCATATGCCTTTGTAAGTTTTGGTGAAGGCGAAAGTTTTTTTTGTGGAGGGAGAGACTCTCTCATGATGTGTCTTCTATTCGAGTGCGCAAGTTCTCTAGTTCGACACTTAGTCTATGTTTGTAATTTTCATGATGGATAATAGTTTTTTTGCCATTGTGTTATTCAGTCTCAGTATGGCCTAGTTCTGATGTGTCTTCTATTCGGGCGCGCAAGTTCTCTAGTTCGACACTTAGTCTATGTTTGTAATTTTCATGATGGATAATAGTTTTTTTGCCATTGTATTATTCAGTGTCAGTATGGCCTAGTTCTAGCCTGGATCTCAATTATAACCAATAATGTACACTTTTTTTTGTTAATAGAAATCTCCGCTATCTATTTACGAAGGAAAAAAAAAACAATGCAATTTTTACACTTTGAGGATAATTATAATTTACAATATACTATTACACTTTAAGATAATTGTCAGTTTGTGATTTTTATATGAACTATTAATTTACACTTTAAGATAATTGTTAGTTTGTGATTTTTATATGAACTATTAATTTACACTTTAAGATAATTGTTAGTTTGTGATTTTTATATGAACTATTAATTTGCAGTTTTTTAGATTTCGGAAGTTTGTAGTTCTTTTATTGCACTTTGAGGATAATTATAATTTACAATATACTATTACACTTTAAGATAATTGTTAGTTTGTGCTTTCTATATGAACTATTAATTTGCAGTTTTTTAGATTTCGGAAGTTTGTAGTTTTTTTAAGGAATTGTTATTTTTTTATATTGAAAAGGTCTAGCAATTTTTTGTATGAACATAAGTTATGGTTTTTTTGGTATGTGGTATTAGTAAGTCATGATATTTGTCCATAATATTGAAATAAAACTTATTTATAGATTAAAATCCTCTAGGATAAAGTAAAAGTGAATTCTCATGGTCAAAAATTTTATTACATGCTTTAAAATAATAATAATAAATAATTAATTTAGTTATTTTTTATGTTTTTTTTTTTTAAATTTTGGTAATGTGAGATATATCATGAGGTAGATGTTTTATTGCTTATAATGGTGTTCATTAACAATTTAAATTATATCACTGTGTTACTCCTTAAATTAAGACAAACACTAACTATTTAATTTGTCTAGCTGCGCTAATTCTTAAATTTAAATTTATATCACTGTACTACATCTTAAATTTAAAGAAGCATACACCAACCATTTAATTTATATAACTACTTTAATTCTTAAATCAAAAAAATACCAGCTTTAAAATTAAAATACACACCATTAATTTATATCACTACACTACAACTTAAATTCAGGCAAATTACTTATTACACCGGGTAAGAATGGGTTGGTAGTTATTAAATTCAGATGAGACCCATACTACAACTTAAATTCAGGCAAATTACTTATTACACCGGGTAAGAATGGGTTGGTAGTTATTAAATTCAGATGAGACCCATACTACAACTTAAATTCAGGCAAATTACTTATTACACCGGGTAAGAATGGGTTGGTAGTTATTAAATTCAGATGAGACCCATATTGATTTATATTGACCGTGTTAGCATTTATTTTGGAGGCCATGGAAGTCTTCACTATGAATAAAAGTGCCAAGAAAAATTTGGGCGCTTGAGGATTTAACGAATATGATTGTAGTTTGTATGACAATTGGTTTCGAACTCGGACCGATGAATGGGGGCTATCTGTGGTGGCTATTGTGGCCCTTTGGATTCATTGTTGCCTTTTTTGTGACTTGTAATGTCTACGTGTCAACGTTTTCTCCAATGCAACAAGAATTTATATGGGGTATTGTCTACAAACGCTACAAATTTGCCTGGAGTGTAGATTTTTTATTAGAATTTAGTAAAAAAAAAAATCATTATACTGGAGAGTTTGAATTGGTTTTTTGATGGTGGAAATGGATTCAAGACCATCAAGAACTTATAGGCATAGTTATCAAATTCGGCCGAATCGGGCCGAAGAATTCGGAAATTCGGCGGTTCAGTTCGATTCGGTCAATAATACGCTAAAATTCAATTCGGTACGAACAACAACTCGGTAATTTTCATAACCATTTATCCTCTAACACGACCAGATTGAGATCCAGAGCTTGTTTTTGAGATCCAGAGCCTGTTTTGTTTGTGTGTGAGATCTTCCTGGTTGGGATCGTGATCTTCAGAAGATTTATAATCCTCCATCGCGACCAGTCATAGAAATCATCCGAAAATTGAAAATCCGAAGATTTGAAAATTGTATGTCCGAATGGTTGGCGAAATTTTCTTTCACACCTGTGTTTAATTGATCAGAGGAAATGAAAATTGTGATAACAAACGTCGTTGTTGCCTTTGATTATTCTTTTAAAGTAGGCATTTAAGGATATCTCATTGTCTAAACATAATTTCGACTCGTAACCAATGTATGGCGCTAGACAATACGGAAAAAGGAAAGAACAAAGGAGTTTAGGAAATAAATCAACCTCAATCAACGTGAAGTGAAATAAAAAAATGGGATAAGGAATATTTAAATGAAAGAAAAATTGGAAAACATAATGTAAAAGTGAACTAGTTTGGTACTTAAATTTTAATGGGAGAGTGAAATATTTAGACTTTTGTTGGGGAAATAGTTTATATCATAGTTACCAAGTTCGGCCAAATCGGGCTGAAGAATTCGGAAATTCGCCGGTTCGGTTCGATTCGGTCAATAATACGCTAAAATTCAATTCGGTACGAACGACAACTGGGTAATTTTCATGACCATTTATCCTCCAACATGACCAGATTGAGATCCAGAGCCTGTTTTGTTTTTGTGTGAGATCTTCCTGGTTGGGATCGTGATCTTCAGAAGATTTATAATCCTCCATCGCGACCAGTCATAGAAATCATCCGAAAATTGAAAATCCGACGATTTGAAAATTATATGTCCGAATGGTTGGTGAAATTTTCTTTCACACCTTGTTTAATTGATCAGAGGAAATGAAAATTGTGATAACAAACGTCGTTGTTGCCTTTGATTATTCTTTTAAAGTAGGCATTTAAGGATATCCCATTGTCTAAACATAATTTCGACTCGTAACCAATGTATGGCGCTAGACAATACGGAAGAAGGGAAGAACAAAGGAGTTTAGGAAATAAATCAATCTCAATCAACGTGAAGTGAAATAAAAAATGTGGTAAGGAATATTTAAATGAAAGAAAAATTGGAAAACATAATGTAAAAGTGAACTAGTTTGGTACTTAAATTTTAATGGGAGAGTGAAATATTTAGACTTTTGTTGGGGAAATAGTTTATATAGTTTTTAGACGGTCAAAATGGTCAAAAAGTCAAGTAAAGGCATCAACAAACTGATGGAAAGAAAAAAACTAATAAAGGTCTTTTTCAATGCAAAGTAGTAGATGTTCTAGGGGAAAAACGTTTCTTCTATCTGGCGACTATTTGCAGGGTTATGTCCAGAATGAAGGATCCGGGAACATATCTTTGGATCCAAGAGGGAAATATTGACTTGAGTATAATGGCCTTTTGCATTGCTATTCAGTGAATAGCGTGCAAATAAAATATCGAAAAAAACTGTTTGGGGAAAAGGTAGGCAAATGACAATGAAATAAGGGAAGATAAAAAATAATGGTCTTCCAAACATATTGTTTATGGTATAGTGGAGGACCCAATTCCTGATGTATAAAATCGTAAGTATTTCATTGAAGTTTAAAAAAAGAGCCGGGGAATGGATACATGGATATTTTATGATTGGTCTGTGCAACGCAGGAAAATTCCTTGGGGAGAAAAAAGATTTTTATAGTTCCCTCAATTTAGAAGATATTTTTGGTTTATTTATTGATTGACTAACAAAAAAGTTGTAATGGTTTGAGACATGTTATTTCTTTCTTGTTCGTGGAGAAAGGGTTTCCAATTCCATCTCATTCACTTTCAATGAGGAGGAATTCTTTTTATTAATCTCAATTTCTAATTTTATTTGCAATTTCCATAATGTGATTGAAAACAATTTATGAGGAGGATGAGTTTCTGAATAATAAGATTTTTAATTTTGATTTTTTAAAAATTGTTTAAAAAGTTCTTTTTAGTAGTGGTAAGACTCCCGAATTTTTCCCTATTAAATTTTATATAGTCGAATTATTTTTCGTATTGAATGGAATTTTCGAATTCGAACTTGGTAACTATGCTTATAGGGCACCCAAAATACTAAATTTTGACAGTTGTAACCCAAAATTTCAAAAATTTATTCCAATTTTACTCATAATCTTGCCAAAATTTCTATTATTTTTCGGGGCTAATTTGAAGGTTGTTTAGACTATGCTCTTATATTGTCACTGTATCCACTTTTCTCGGGGCCAGACGCCCAGAATCTATGTCGTGTGTATGGTTTTCTCGAGGTCGGACTTACAAAATTTGTGTCGTGTGTCCGCTTTTCTCGGAGCCGAACTTCTACAATCTGCGTGTCTTACCATCCATTTTGGAGGACCAAGAATGAATCTACCCATAAAAATCAAGGGCGGGGTAAGATTTATTGAATATGATTGTAGTTTGTGTGACTCTTGGTTTTGAATTCGGAAGCGATGAACTAGGTGTGGTGGTGTATGTGGGTTTGTGGTTGCCTTTCTTGCCAGGTCTACGGTGCCTCAGATTAAATCGATGCTCAAGTGATGACTGAAATGGCGAATACTTTGAAGGTGGATAACTTGTGGACAGGCAACGATCCGTGTAGCAAGTGGATGGGCGTTTCTTGCTCAGACAACGAAGTGATGAAGATGGACATTCAGGGGAGGAATTTTAAAGGGACATTGCCGATGGATTTCAACAAGCTAAGTGGCCTGAACTCGATTAGCATGTAGAGGAATTTGTTGTCAAGGTCGTTGCCTAGTTTCAGCGGATTGTCGAATCTCCAATCAGTGTTTCTTGGGAGCAATGAGTTTGATTTCATACCGACATATTTCTTCGACGGGCTTACGAATCTGCAAAGGTTTTCAATCGATGATAATAGACTACTGGCGCTGTGATCGATCCGATCGGGCTTGCGAACATTGTGGCTCTCATGTTGTTCAGTGCCAATGACGCTAGTATTGTCGACGAGCTACCAGAGTTTTTGGGCAATAACAGGGTTGTACGCACTACCACTGGCTTACAATAGTCTGAATGGGTCCATTCCAACATTGTTGAGTGCCTTATTGAGCTTGCGGGTATTGTGGGTGAATAACAAGAACGACAAGCTACTCGGCGGATCCTTGCGACCATTGACACCATGAGTTAACTCACGTAGGTCTGGTTACATCTGGTTACATGTGAAAAATTTCACGGGACACATGGACATTGTCATGGGTGTAATTTCCTCTGAAAAATATGTCATGGGTGTAAACATCGGGACATATGTGAAATGGTGATGAAAAGGGTAGACAACGCTTAGTCTGACCAATTTCAAAGGGACACTTTGGATCTAATTATCATTAGAATAAATTCATATAAATAATTAGTTTAAAAAAATACATAATAAATATTAATGTAAATTAAATTTATTAATATCTTACGATGACACCAATTGTTATTATTATTTAAAAATTTATTATAATTTTAATATGAATATTTATTAGTTGTAGTTTAATTATTAGAAGTTTTTGATTTTTTTGGGTACATTTTTGAGTTAATTTTACCATATATTTAATAGGGAATTTTGAAAATAATAAGTTTACATTGTGCAATCAACATAATTTGAGTGTTGTAATTTTTTTTTGAAATGCTAAATTCATTTACACATCCAAAAATGTATTTTAAATAACTAAAAATCACAATTTTAAATACAACCATATAATTAAATTCTAACCAAATGAACAAAAAAATCCCACAATTATACAACCCATATTTATTTCTATACATTCATATATAGCCATTCTTAATTAACTTGATTATTAATGTATATATTCATTTTTAATTAACTTGATGAATATTTTTTTTGTTGGGCAAAAGCTAAACTATTTATATTAAAAAACCGAAAAAAGTATTTACAAGAGGTGTGAACCTCTGAGAGCGTGTGTTCAACTCTCTGTCAAAGCTTTCCCTATCAACCTGGATCTTCTACTTATACAAGCTAGAGATTACAAAAAAACCCACAGAGATAGTTTTTACTGCGACATAGACAGACATAGAAACTGGAAATTAACCCGGACCCTAAGACCCATTACAAAAAACGGTGTTTCTAATCAGCATTTCATCAATTGCTGCCCACCTCCTAATGAAACTGAGCCAAAAGGGAAAAAACATCGTGCGCCTGAGACCAAGGCTTACCCTTGACACATCTGCCATTACTTGTTCTGCTTCTTCCGCGCCTCAGCTTCTCGTTCCAGTTCACGCTTCTTGCGATCTTCTGCTGCACGCTCCAGGTCATGCTCCCAAGTCACCTCCATTCCATCCGGAAGATCTTCGAGACGTTCAATACCAGGTGGCAATTTAAGGTACAGAGTATAATCGAAAGAGTCTTCTGTCTCCTCATTCTTTATCTTGCTCTGAGGGGAGGAAGGCCTGCTGCTTTGAGTCTCCCTTTGAGCCTCCGGTGGACCCTCAGAAGTAGCCATGGGCTCTTTTCCTTTGAGGCTGCCGATTTCCTGTAATGCTTCCGCCTGCTCCACTAAGTATCCAAAGGTGCTCTCCTCATCAACCCTGCTCTGTAATTCGGGGCTGTAAGAACTGTCAGCCAAGTCCTTTAACTTGGTAGAATTGTCCGAGGAGGGAGGCGTCGTTTCCTCCATTTCAGCCTTCCATCTACCGTCCTCCTCATCCTCCTCAGAAAAAATGACAGTTATCAAGGCTTTAACCACAGGCTTGTTCCTCTTGCGGCGGTAATGAAGAGTCGCGGTCTGCACTGCATTGCTTAAGTCTGAATCAGAGTGCACCGAGTCGCAGGAGGGTGGCAAAGCACAAGCCAGTGGAGAGATGCGCCTCGGGCTTGAATGTCTACTATCTCTTGTGCCGCCCTGCTGCCCAGAATTGCCCCCCCTGCGAGGCCCACGATACCCAGTGCGAGGAGCCATGATAAACCCAAGATACCCAGCAGCTCTCTGAGGACGAAGCCTAGCTGCCTTATGCCTTCGTCTGCCAAGAAGAATGTCGCGGGAGAGGTTTCCTTGATGGCCTAGCAACCCAACGGCCAACGTCAAATTCACCTTAGCAGAGTGAGAACACACCGCAAGAATTGGGCAGGGGAAGGACTCGAGGGTGTGTTTGCTGTCCTCAGAGCCTCCCTCCTCCACTCTGACCTTAATTGCTAACCTCCCAAAACCAGAGCCGAACTGCAAACAAAGAATAAGGAATGCATGCGCCATGGCGAGATAACGGTCGACAGAACCTTGGAAAATCAACTGCATTGAAGAGCCATTAAGGCTCGTAAATTCCCTTGGGGCAGAAGCCAGCCCAGAGCCCATGGCGACCACCTGTTTGCGGCGTGGCAACATGTACTCGGCACGTGGGTGGCGCATAAACTTAAATGCGTGCATTAACACCCGCATCTGGGTATTAACTTGATGAATATTACTGAAAATGGAAAAGAAAAAAAAAAGATAGGTAGAGGTTATCTACTCTTTAGCACCTCTTTCACCATTCTCATTTAGATTCAACGCTTTAATGTTTACTTAGCTCATTACTTCACGATCGTCTTAACTTGTGTATTTCATGACAATATTAATTAGATTATTAATTATTATAATAATCTGCACCTCGTTAATATTTTGCCCATCATATCCGATTTTGTACACAAAATAGAAAAACCCTTGCAAACTCTAATGACGAAGTTGACCAGCCGTGAGTACTATGAATCCAGGGGCTTGCTGCTTACCAAACACCTCATCCTCATCTACGATCTCTTCATGGGCTAATCCGCACAAATGGCGGTCGAGTTTGGCGTCCGGTCATTCATGTTCAATCCCATGAGCGTGCACATGTGGCTCTGCTCGGAGGCCATGATTTGGGGGAGTGGCTATTTCCAACCCTATTGTGTTATAAATGCGCCTAGACATGGGCACAATATAACACGATATAACATGCCACTATTTTTTTTTTTCTCTCTCAGCCTATGTCAGGGCGTATTTATAACACAATAGGGTTTGAAATAGGGCTTTTCATGATTTGGGACATAGGGTCGACGTAGTCGCTGCCAGATATTGCCGATGTCGTCGGCAACATGATCTTACCAGGTGTCTCGTCGAGCTTGCGGGTACTGTTGCTGAATTACTAGAACGACAAGCTGCTCGGTGGATCCATTGCGAGCATTGGCGCCATGAGTCAATTCACACAGATTGGTTACATGGGAATAATTTCACGAGACAGGCCTATATATGTCATTGGTGTAAATATTAGGACAAATGTCAAATGGAGATGAAAAGGTTAGACAATACTTAGCGTAACCAATTTCAAAAAAGAGACACCTTTTGTGTAAATATAATTTTGCATAAGAAAATAAATATGAAAAACTTATATCTTTGTGTGTAAAACATATATATATATATATATCTATATATATATTAAAAAAATTACACATTTTATACTAAGTTATGCTACATTAACACTCACATATTTCTTAAGATGTGTGAACATTTGCAAGGACAAACATTTCATTTAATGGAAAATTGACATATTATACAACACTATTTTTTTGCAAAAAATATCATTAAGATAACAACATAATTCTCCATAGATTGTATTTTTACTTTGAATCAAAATTCACAATGCTTATATGAATTTTGAGGGCTTCAATTCGATAAAAGAGTAAAAGTTTGAAATTTCATCGCAACATTTGGCCCAAAAGTGTAACCCATCTTCATGAATTCACCCATATCTAGTTGCTGGGATGGGGGGGAGCAAGGGGGGCTGTGTCTATGGCCCCCAGAGTAAGCCGCGAGTCCAAGCCTAGGCACAAGAAGCTTCCACTATCTTTCATTTTGCTACCCCTCCTGAAATTCACTAAGAGATTTTCCAACTAGAGGCCCTCACCACTAATGATCATGAAGCTTTCTCCAATTTTTAAATCTTGGAGGAGGTAGCCCACTAGGTTCTTGAGCCTAATCATATCAGGGGAGGATGGAGCTAATATCTAAATTCCATCACCCTCCATTGGAAGATGAAAAACCTTCCGGGTAGGGTCTTGAAAGAGAAGGATCAAGACTGAAATGATGTGTTTTTTGCCTTGAATGAAATTAAACATGTTTAGTGATATCAATGTTCATGCTTGTAAATTATGCATGCATGACTAGCGCACCTAGAGATTCACCACTAGTGTGAACTTAAGCCTTCAACTTCCATATGGACCAATTCCTAAGATCCAGCTTTGTGATTTCCTTAGACTTTTGATCTTATGTTATCAATATAAGAAGATGTTTTTACTTTATATGCAATACAATATATGGTAGGTTTGATTGTAATCAGTAGAAGTTGGTGCTTATTTTGGTTAGACTTGATCCTTAGAAAATGGTCAATATATTTAGTTTCCCTGGTGGAAGATTGAGACCACTTACTGTGAATTCTAGAAGAAATATGTTTATCTCAATGATGCATTTTGAAATTTTAAGGTAATATAAATGTAAACTATAAAAAATATAAAATGAGTATAAAAATCAATGCCATAGGAAAAAGGGAAGAACTTTGACTTTGACAAGTGTGGGGGAAAAACTAAAGAGAGAAAAAGTTAGAGTTGCTCATCGAGATTGCCTTCATGACAAAAGCTTCAATTCCTTGTATTCTATGCATAATGTTTCATGACCCATGGACACATAATTGGATCAAATCCCACCCCCACGTCCATCAACTTTTATGGGGTGGTAGGCACGAGTAGGTTCTCACATTCCTAAGGGGATTATTAAGTACATTTATATTTGGAGTCTAGGAGTCCTAACAAATAACCTCATAGAAGCATATTCTCTCCTTCAATGGGTTAGAATTGCAACTTCCCTACATATTTATAAATTATTAATATGGGAGACTTGTTGAATTTTATTAAGCACATGGTGTTAGATATTAATCCTTTATATTACAAAGCTTTCATGGTATTCTACAGAATCTAACACATGTTGCTTTGCATCTAGGAGGAAAAATGATTTCATGTCTTATAAGAGAACAATCAAAAGGAAGATTAGTCTGCTAATTATGCAATTAAGGAAAATGGGGATATATTAACCTTAATGGTAAGGTCTTTCAACAATCAATCCTTTTATGACATGTAACACACCTCCCTATTTCAAATCACTATTAATGGATCATTTGGATCCCATATAGAAGCAAGAGTGGCATGCTATACTCTTGAGGGTGATGTGATAGATCCATTGCCACATCAGCCACTTCGAATCTTAGTTGTAGTTATGAACTAATCACCCTTGCCTCACACGATCATGGTGGGATTATGAATTGGATGAATCAAATTTTAATAGTAGCCTTTCGTTCTTTGATTTTGGCTCTGCATGTTTCATGCTCAACAAGGATTTTGGCACTTTGGATGATTGGTATTGGATTTGGGGGTGATTGGATGCCTGATTTGTTGAATTTGTAGTTTTCTCTCCCTAATGAGTTAGGTATCTCTTTCCTTCATATTTTCTATGACTCCTCCATGTTGTTTTTCTACCCTCTATATGTGCATATCTTTTCATTAGCAATAATATGGTGATTTTCCTTTTCAAGGTCACTCTATGCATCAAGGGAAGCTCCCCACACCATCTTGACTGGTTTTCTAGGTAATTGATGCCTCTTATCATGGATGTGTTTTGTTATCCATTTTTATTTTATTCTATTTTTTATGGGGAAAACTTTTGAGTCTACCCCCTTAAATCCTCCTATGGTCCATCCCAAGGGGTCCTCATGAGATTGAGAGAACATTTGAGGAATCTTGTTCATCTCCAAGATAACAAATTGAAGATAACAAGGCTTCCATTTTTTCTCTATCTTGTTACTTATGGAACCATGAGAAAAATGCAACAATTCATACAAATATTGTCATGAACATCATGGTTAGGTAGAAGATGCACCCCTATAAATTGGAAAAGGAACATGAAACCCTCCACTTCATATTTAGGGAATTGACTCAATGAAATTCGTTTGGCCCTATAGTTTTCATGGAAATTCTGATAGTAAGATAGAATGAAAAGATAACAAAGCCTGGAATAGTAGAATTAAATTAGCCAATGCAAGAACCTCTCACTATTGTGTCAGAAGGGGAAATTGAAGATAATGGCATTGCCCTCCTACTAGTTTGTATATGTTATTTAAAGTTTTATGGATCTTAGGGACCTTTTGTAGAATTTTGTCTATTTTTTTGTCGGTATTTTGTATATTAGTTGGCTAGATTTTATTTTTTAATAAGTTATCCCTCAATTTGTATTAACTAGAAAAGAAATTATACATAGTCAAAGCTATTAGGCTCCACTAGGGGAAGTAGATCAACAATATAGGAGCAAATTTTTAGTTCATAATATATGAGCCATAGCATTAATCACAAAATTATAAGAAATATCCACTATAGACTAAAAATATAATTAGTATCATGCGACTGCTATATTGAGGGATACTAGTGCTACTTTTCCTATTAGAAAACAAAAGAACAAATGTTTAAGGTTTGTCCATATAGTCAATTATGCAGAGTGCGAGGTGTCAAAATCAATGGGTACCTACCCTAAGTGGTCTTCAGATGCTTAAAAATCCAAATATGCTAGCTATCTGGCTAGAACTATGACCTTGTGATCAATTTCATCTATCTGAGGTTGCACTTCATCCAAATGGAGTACAATACCCTGATTGGCATCATGATTTTCCATCAATACCTTGCCCATTATTGTGATTTTGTAGTATAAATAAACTTTATGATAATATATATTGTTGTGACTCCTCATATTACCATTATTTGGTATCTATTCCTTGAGCTCATCATTGATTTCCTCATTTAGGATGAAGATGCACTCTAGACTAGCCTCCTCCTATGTAGAGGTGATTTCCTTTTGTGTTGTTATCGAAATATATTGTTTGGAGGCCATTGTTGATGACTTAGCACCATTTGGGACATGAGATAGGTTGTTGAGTGAGCACCCAACATGCTCTGGCTATAACCTTTTCTAACCATTGCCTTGAGTGAAGAAGTGGAAGGTTTGAGCAAAGATTAGATAAGGTTGGTGAACAAACTCCTTAATATTAGGCTATGCAAATAAATAAATTCAAGAAGCAATTATTGCAAAGGTGGATGTTAGAAAGCAGTGAATGCTTGGACTGGGGGTCCTATGCATGGAAGCAAGAAAGGGCCGCCAGTAAACATCAGACTAAGAATAGAGACAAAGAAGAGCGATTGGGCAAAGTTCATGTTAAATGGAGGTGAGGGTTGAGTATGGATGGAAATGCCAATGAATGAGTTTCATTCCTTTATGTTGTCAACTAAAAAACTATCATAACTTGGACAAGGCCATGAACAATCCAAAGGCTAAAATGTAGAAAAAAAGTTTCTTGAATGAGATTTATGAGTGAGATAATAACTCCCAAATCATAGTTACCCATAACCATTATTATATGCATACTATGAAATAGAAGATATCCCTCCCTCTGTCTCCTCTTGTCCCAAGGCAAGAAGATATGGTGGCAGAGGGTTATCATGAGGTGTACATCTCATCCCGGTCACCCCATCTAAAGAGTTCGATGATTTTTGTTACTTCCAACCAAGAATCTAGTTTCTTAAATCCATCCAACTGTAAGAATTACATACTCTTGGATCATTTTTGTCCCTTTATCGATTGAAGTAATATCAACATGTTTTTACGTATATAATTTATCTTCCACTTTTTTGTTACACCATATTTTTTCTATTCATTTATTTCTGGTTTCTCATATTCCATGCATGACATTCACCTACCATATTTTCCCTCCTTCTTTACATATGTTTTTTTGGGGGTGTATTGATTATGAGTTCGCTCTTTCATTGTTGTGATTTTATGGTTGAAAGATATTGACTACGCTGAGCAATTGGGTTTATATGGAGATAATGGGGTTCATGAGAGGTTAAAGCTACATAATAGATTACTTTTGTTTATGCATATAAGAGAACTACAATGGAAAATTGAGATTATGACATTTTCTTATTGCTAGGGTTGACATTGAAACTTTTAGTGAAGGATGGATTCATGTTATTAAGTCTTAATTGTTTGCATATAATTTATTTTTCATTTAATAATGTTGATTTGGGGTGGTTGCACATTGATAAATATCATTTGGCGTACTTTCACAATAGTATTTAGTACATGATATACGAATGATAATTATTTATTT
>APFE031688278.1:0-10105 GCA_000404065.3 Pinus taeda | reverse complement strand
TGTTTGATGTTTTTTGAAAAGTATTTGTGCTTAACTTATATTTTAATACTTTTATAATAAATAAAATTATAATTTTATGATTTTTTTAAATTTTAGCAAATTGAGATGTATCATGAAATAAGCATTTTGATGCTTATTATGAAGTACTTCCTATCCATTTTTATTAGCCATTTAATATATATGAGTGCACTAGTTTAGTGTCTATGGCCTTTTAATTATCATCAATTTGGAAATTGCTAATATATAATATACTCAGGGTAAAATTTAAGTGAATAATAATATTTTTATTTAAACTGGTATTAAGTAAATTATCTAATTAAACTTCATAATCACAATATTTACTATATAAAAATATTCAATTACAATAATGAAACTAATTAATTAAAATAAATTATTTAATATTTAATAGAGAATTAATTAAAATAATTAAAGATAAACTAAAACTAAAAATAATAATTCAAATCCATAGGGCTAGTGTAATTGGTGATTTCCATGATATGAAGTATTATGAAAACATTGAGATTCAAGGTTCAAATCTCTAAGAGTAAAGTGAAAAATTAAAGTTCAAACTTGATTTAGTTTTTCTTTGTTTGGACCTTTTGCCATCCCCTGAGTTGGGGTCTGCTAGAACCATTGCCAATTTACTTCCTGATGTCTTTGGTAGGATTGCATTTGCTAGAACCATTGCCAATTTACTTCCTGATGTCTTTGGTGGGATTGCATTTCCATTATGAACCGATTCATATCCTTCTGCTTGAGTTGGGGTTTGCTAGAACCCTTTCCAATTTGCAATTTACTTCCTGATGTCTTTGGCGGGATTGCATTTCCGGTGGGATTGCATTGATGTCTTTGGTAGGATTGCATTTGCTAGAATCATTGCCAAACTACTTCTTGATGTCTTTGGTGGGATTGCATTTCCATTATGAACCGATTCATATCCTTCTGCTTGAGTTGGGGTTTGCTAGAACCCTTGCCAATTTGCAATTTACTTCCTGATGTCTTTGGTGGGATTGCATTTCCATTATGCACTGATTCATATCCTTCTGCTTGAGTTGGGGTCTGCTAGAACCATTGCCAATTTGCAATTTACTTCCTGATGTCTTTGGTGGGATTGCATTTCCATTATGAACTGATTCATATCCTTCTGCTTGAGTTGGGGTCTGTTAGAACCATTGCCAATTTACTTCTTGATGTCTTTGGTGGGATTGCATTTCCATTATGAACCAATTCATATCCTTCTGCTTGGTCTATAGGGTTCTTTGTAGTTTCTTCTTCCTCCTCTTCTCAGAGATAAGGATTAGAAGTCTGCCATCATTTTGTTTTTCGGGCCCACCCTTTTTCTTTCTTGACATCTTTTTTGTCTGCGGGCATGTGTTTTGCAAGTGTCCTATTTGGTAACATATACAACATCTAATGTCGTATTTTCATAATCTAACAATTGGGTCTACCAAACTTTTTTGTGTTTTAGCTAAATGTGATATGGTATACCTTTACTAAGGTCCATTTCTACACATTCTCGCAAAAGTGAATAGTCATTTCTTCGTTATTTCACGATCCATCTTGAAAGTTCCCAGGTTGTTCCCGATTTCCTTTAGAACCCTGTGGTACCAAAAAGGAAGGGGGAGGTTTGGTAGTATCACCCATACTAGAAATGTTGAGATCACCATTGTTGTGGCATCAAAAATTGGGAACCTCAGGGTGAGGAAGAACCCAACTCTTCCCTAAAACCATGACCCATCATTTAATACCTTCTCTAGATCTTCCTGAGTATCTTATTGAAAAATAAAGAAACCCTTGGAGTATAAATAAATATCAAAGTTTGCGGTCCAAGTTGAGAAGACTCGATGATGTAAAGCATAAATTCTAGGACAAAAACCATTGAACTTGCACATCACAACCCTAGATTAGAGAGCAAAAAAGAGGTGTGTTACCTCTCAGATATTTATCTCCATGGTTGACACTTGTTCCATTTGTTGTACAATGTAAGGTGCTGAGTTGTATTGAGGCAAATCCACTAGTTTTCAACCCTTCCCCTGCATTGCATCCTTGTAGGAGACAAATCCACCCAGGATATTGGATCCCGGGGCACCTCCATGCAGCCTTAGATCAAAGTAATGGTAGAACTTCTAGAGATGCGATAATTCTTCATCTAAGAATGATCACGAAACACCTTTTCTTAAAAAAATACATTGTATTTGCAGGAATACCCAACCTCTTCTCTGTGCACCACTTTATTTGTCACTTGGTCTGAATCCATGATCCAAAAAAGGGTATACTTCCCTTGTAGATTCATGACAAAGATCTGTAAATATGCCTATTCTAACTCTTCCTTTCTTCCCTACCATGTAGATCAGCTAGAGCCACACATAACTATGGGTACCTGCTCCTCTCCAACCTGCATTTATGTTAGAGTAGAGCGATGGCATGAGCCCTTAGTAGAAGAATAATTAGACAACAACCCAAATAGGCTTGACCACAACGACCTCCCCAGATTTTGCTATGTTGCTACCGCTTAAACAAAATTTGAAGCCCTCGAATGATTGAAGATCCTTAATATCGGAATCGTGTCAAGACCAGACAATAATCCGACGTGTAGTGTTGTAGGGCCATCCTTTGCTCAGAATAAGAATACATTTCACATTTCGGCTGAGAAGAAGTGAGATGCCCAAGTGATCATCTTTGATCTTCTTCTTTGTCCTTGCCGCCTTTCCATCAGAGTGCACAAAAGGTGTATTTCGCTATAGGAGAGTGGCCACCGAAGAGCTCCCGAGGAGACCACCATCTGTCGCCCAACCTTTGCATTAAAAAATGTATTTAATTTAATTTATTTATTTCAAATAAAAAATTATTTTATTTGAAAGAATATAATTGTATTTATTAATTAACTTAGCAACTGCTTTAAAATTAAATTATTGTTATATTCTATATATTTTTATTATATTGCTTATGTGATTTTTCTTTTTTAAATTGAACAATAAATGTCGAATGCTTCTTATTTCAACTTAAGGTGGATGAGGATCTATTGACTTTTAGTTTTATTTTTTTAATTGAAGATTTAGATTGATGCTCAAGGGAATATGCTGAGCATACGCTTCATCTGAATGCTAGAGTATGTTACAGAGTTTGTTAGGTTGCATTGACTTTTAATATTCCATTTTACAATAAGATGTGTATTTTCTTTTTAGTCTCAAGTTAAATTAGATTGGTGCCACTGGGCTAGGGATTTGAGATTATTCCAATTCTAATAAGTTCATATTTAATTAGATGGGGAAATTAATATATAAACAAATTTTATTTAGCAAAATGGTTTATTTTACAATAAGATGTGTAATTTTTTTTTTTTTTTTCTCAAGTTAAAGTTGACCCATAACCTTTATATACATGGTTAATCAAGTAAATATGTGCATTGTTAAGGCATTCTTCGTGTTGCAATAGATTTTTTTGTTATATTTATGAAGCCTTCGACTATATCAACTACATTAATATTTTTAATAGGGGTAGTCTAACTTATAAACGAAATGACCTTTTTCACGACTATTTTTCTATTTAATTTTAATCAAAATTCGACAATTTTTTTTAAAAACTTGAGTTTAAATTATTTAATCTGCATAATTCGAATGCCTCGGGGTTTTCAAAAATTTAGAATCTATTTTTACATTCAAAAATATATTTTGAACAACAAAAAATGTATTTTAAACAACAAAAAATCTCGAAATTATATTACCAGATTTTAATAAATTCTAATGAAAAACACTATATGTACACTAGTTAAAAAAAAAAAAAAAAAAAAAAAAAAAAAAAAAAAAAAAAAAAAACAGGAGGAAAGTTCAAACTTGCCTTTCAAGGTGAACTTGAATTTTGAATTTATTTATGGAGTTTAATCCTTGTCCCCTTAATTTTTTTTCCAGAAGAAAAAGCAGTATGGTATTTAATCCTTGTCCCCTTAATTTAGTTTATGGAGTTTGATAGAAGCACCAAAAATGCAACATAAAATAAAATTCTACTACAAATTTTTCATCCACTCATTAAAATTTTCAGAGAAATTTGAGTCTTTGAATGGATTTAAATTTTTCTAAGAATTCAACCCTCAATCAATGTACAATTTGAGGAAAATTTTCACAGAAAGTTACACCACCATTAAAACTTAGATTTCTGTTTCCAGTTTTATCTTAAACCTTGTACCTGTTATGCGACAGTTAAACGGGAACGAATACAGTTGCTCTATATTAAAGAGCCAGAAACTCAGAAAACAAAAAACTTATTGAGGAAAATTTTCGTAGAAAGCTACACCACCATTAAAACTTAGATTTCCGTTTCCAGTTTTATCTTAAACCTTGTACCTGTTATGTGACAGTTAAACAGGAATGAATACAGTCGCTCTATATTAAAGAGCCAGAAACTCAGAAGACAAAAAACTTCACATTAATCAAAATTTCATATATAAACAAGGGGCGCTGCATGGTAGCAAGTCCCTATCTTGAGCTGGGAAAACCAGGATCCTACGCAGCCTGGGACTGGACTTGTTGTAAGCTGCAGTCTGCGACACGAGCTTAAGATACAAGGCCCCTTGATGTATACATTAAACATAGTATGAAAAACAACACTTTGACTCCACAATTATCTGTTGAGAGTCTTTGCCAGAGTCAATAAATGTAGAGCAAGGAACCAAATCAGTTCCTACCAGCTCTCAAGAATAGTTAACATATCCCCTCGGGTTTTCAAGCAGGGTTGTCAAGGTCCACAACTGCTACTCGTGTGGATAACTCCGATGATTAAGATATCTGTAAACAAACAACGAAAAAAGAGCACCGTGAACAATATTCGAAACAACACAAATGTGAAGGAATCTAAGAGCTGCATAGTATGGATGGATCAAATGGGTTTTATGATAGGGATGCAGGGAATGTCTTTGTTCTCACAGATATCAACTTAATGAAGCTGTAAAAAATGCATCAAAATTGGCGTTGTATTGTACAGTATGCTCTTTCTTGTATAGCCAGCTTGTAGTACAAGCACAGATCAGTATACATGTAATATAGCTGTCAACCCGTACTACTGGAAAACACTGAGACTGTATTCCCTCTCGCTCTAGCAAATAATCGATATCTGGTTTCATTGCCTCAATGAGGGGACAGAAATAAAGGAAGGAACAAAAGCTAGCTAAAGAGGTCGGTCGAGTCCTATTCTCTTCTATCAATCGGTTTTATTGCTTATTATTATGAGAGGAGACTGCCCAAGATCGGGCGGGGCCAAGCCAAGTGGATCTACGGGCCCGGGTGTTCCGGATGGATGTGGCCTGCTTGGAAGAAAAGGAAGGAGTGAAGTCAGACATCTGAATCATAGGAGGTTATCTTCGAATGTGGGTTGGGTGGTAATAGGAAGTTTGGCACTAAAGGTAGCCAAAACATTGGCCTTTGGGATTGAGCAAGAAAGTGGAGGCATTTTAATTCAAATAGGAGACTTTAGATGGCATATTTAACTTTTGAAATAGGAATTCAGTCATTCAAAACTATCATGAGCATGATACATAAACTGGCTTGCATAAATTTAAAACTTGCCTGTGGTTTATCAGTTGTAAGGGGCAACCGTTGTGCAATTGGTATTTTGAGCTTTACCTCCTCCTCCATTTGTTGTTGTAGCTTTCTCATAAATTGTTGCTGTTTCACTTGGCCTCTTTTCTGCAAAAGAGAAGATGTTATGTTCCTCAAGGTATGGATAGACAACACGTAAAATAATGCCAAAATAGGCCTGAGATTCAGAATTTTGACAATATCTCCTCAAAAATGTGCATTGTAGCTCAAGTATACTGCATAATCATTGTGCGAAACCATTCCCAGAAGAAGGAAAAGAGTTGAACCCAAAAATTAGAAAGCAAACACTGTGCAGTGGCTTTTTTCACCCAGCCTCAACATTATGATTCTGAGCTTATCAAGGCTGAATTGCGTGCACAGGCATTGCAGGGAATAGCAATATGGGGGGGTGGGAATTCACTCTTCTATCTGTTTGGAGAGGTCTAGAATCTCAATCGTTAGACCCCTGCATAGCCATTATATCTTTACTTTGTACTTTCAGACCTAGTACTTGTTGTAAATTCGTATGCTCCTATGGATAGTCTAATAGCCGAGTACTTGCCATAGATTCCTATGCTCCTAGTTTGAGATGTTATTGTTAGTGGCTGTTTCTTGCTTTCTTTTTTCTTTGTGCTTCTACTTTTACAATGTCCATAATCAGAAGAGTCATGAGAACAAGTGCTAAGAGAAACAATGCTGCCAGTTGAGTAAGTTGGCTTATGCTAATGGATTCCATGTTATGTGAAGCAGAGAGATGTATGTCAATATGTAGGTGCAGAAGGTAATTTATAAAAGAGTTCAGGATGTTTGCAAGTTGGTTTTAAGTGTGAATGGCACTGGGTTTTTGAGAATATTTTACTAGAAGGAAGAGGTAATCATTTGAAAAGATTGAAATACAGTGGGTAATGGATGTTTGTATAGGCTTGTTCAATCTCGTGGAACGAGCGTTTTTGGAATGTATGTGCTAAAAGAGATGCAACAGAAACGTGCTATACAAGCAAATAGGGAAAGCCGTGCAAGATCGCAACACTTGAATGCGAGATATATTTCTGACAGGTGCAGAAATAAATACATATATGGTCTGATTTGAAATGTAGTTGAAATACTTCAAGATCAGATTGGAGAGGATATTATCCAATATGAAGAGCATTTATTGGAGCAAACCGGTGTTTAATGATCGCCATAAAACAAAAAACTTATCATTTCAATGTTGCTAGATGGAAGGTGCAGAATTTGATATGCAATCGGTGCAGTTAAGTGAGCAGTCGATGCAATTATTCAATTCTCCGTTGTAAAGGCAGGGTGACTGGACAAAGACACAATGCAGATGAAAGCCCCAGCTAACAAACGAGGCTTGGGACTTCTAGAACAAAATATTGATCTGTGAATCCCAATAATGCCTCCTTATGAGAGTAGTTGGATCCCATGTGCACCCCCAGAATCGGATGTGTGATATACATATGAAATAAAGCACTTTTAGTACACCAATCGGAAAGAGAAGAAGGGATGCTTGCTATCATTCCAGTACCACTATCCAATCAGTGAGTCAAGCCTGTCTGCCCTTTCAAAGGAAAGGCGATCCTGTCTGTCCAAGGGGAAAAGGGTAGAAAGCCAGGTCTCTTTGACTCTCTTTCCGAGAATAAGATCTTGTCTTAATTACCAAATCAGATGTTATAGAGTTCTTGCCCTCTCGAGCTAGGCACCTAAAAGCGGAAGGAAACTTATTGACCAACATAAATTGGTGCATCTTAGCTGTATCCACAATAAAGGAAATGTCTCTACGCTGTAATGATGTAGCACTGAGACTAACATTCTTGCTCCTTGCAGGAGATGTTTTTATTTCAAACATTAGTTATGCAGGTCTATCATGTCACACTACTACGAAAGTATGGCTAGCTGATTTATTCAGGGAAAGATGTATAGATTTGCAGGAACTGTTATGTAGGCCCAATATGAAAAAAAATTGATACCTCTAAGTGATTAAGATGGATAAATTGGTTGTATAAGAGCAACTAGCTACCTGGCACAATACCTTGAATTGGTTGTATGAGCATAAGAGCAGCTCGCTCTATGGTACAATAAAAAGAGTTCAAACTGTTTTATGCCCTGGCATAAGTCCATCTTAATTATGGACTCAAAATAATTATTTTTCTGGTACAATAAATAGTTCAAACTGTTTTATGAACGGGCATAAGCCCATCTTAAGGTTTAGGTCAATCTTAAATATGAACTCTTTAAGGTTTAATAGATCTCTACCATATACAACGGAAGTATGGCTAGCTGATTTATTCAGGGAAAGATGTATAGATTTGCAGGATATGTTATGCAGGCCCAATATGAAAAGAAAATTAAGATGGGTAAATTGTTTGCTAATAGGTCCTTGCTGGTATACAACCCTACCTTAGTATTTATGCCCTGACCACTGTCCTATTGTTTTAGAAACTCGACCTTAGTATTTATGCCCTGACCACTGCGATATTTGAAACAATAGTATCGCTTAAATAGAGCAACACCCCACTTCAACATATTCCCTAATGCAACCCATACAAAAAACACCACTAGTAAATTATTCCACAGTTCCCGTAGTGTAATGTGCTTAGCTCAAAAACCAGCCACTTAGTTCTTAAATGACTACTTAGTTCAAAAAAGTAATCTTGAATGACTAATCAGAGAAGAAAGCCACTTAGTTCTTGAATGAGTAAGTAGTTCAAAAAAGTAATCAAATAAGAATACAAATATATTATATGAATATCCAGTTCTTGAATGACTACTTAGCTCAAAAACGAAAATTCTTCTCAAGCTTATAGCTCAAAAAACAAAAATTCTTCTCAAGCTTATGACGAAAATTGATACTTCCAGTTCTTCTCAAGAAGCACGCTACAGAGGGTAAAATAAGTCAATCTGTACGCACAATGACATCCGAACTATCCAACAAGAAACTGCTGTGTACGTGGAAATCTCGTAAGTTGTACGTAACATCAGTAACGTCTTCTAGATATTTTTCATATGTTAGACCTGTTAAAGATGGACAAAGTTCTAAAAGCAAACTTCCTTTTAGAATGCACTTGTACTGAACATTTGCCTCTGTTTGGATGATGCAATGCAATTGTAAGCAGTGTCTATACGTGGTTAACTCTTGACATGTGGAACAGTTAAGTTGATCTGTGAAAACTGTTCCAAATGTGTCTGCTGGAAGAGAGCAATTGTTGCAGATTGTAACAAAAGGTTCTACATGTATGTTTGCTATCGTCAACATTCCTTTAACCTGCTTCATGTTGCAGTACAGTTTTAGCATTAGATATTGTAATAAAAAATACTAGGAGGAAGATAAATGAAGGAGCATAATTTAGGAGAATAGAAAATAATTTAGCAAAACAACAAATAAAGAATTAGAAATTATATTTTGTGGACTAGGAAACAACCTTTGTTGTCGACATAGTTAGTTTGCTCAGGTCTGCAAGTACTCTGTTCGAATTGACGGCTGTTATGAAGGTGGATTTGCATGTGCGTAGTGATTCGTATTCTTTTTCTCTGACAAGATTCTGAAACAACACCATTGTTGCTTCTTGTTTTGAAATTTGTTTTTGTATTGATTTGAAAATTGGTTGAAATGTAGTGAAAAGATAAACCTGAATTGCAAAATGTGCTAAGTGTTAACACTAATGCAATTGCTTCTAAGTAAATGTAAAAAAGTATAAATGGTTGAATTTGTATATATCGTAGCTTTGTCTTTTTGAGATTGGCCATCCTTGATATTTAGGACATATTGACCAGCTATTTCTTTTGCGGATGTTACAAGACCAGCTACTGTACCGATTGCAAATGCCGTTGTTGTGTTTGTGAGTTGGTTAATAGTGGTTGTCGGTACAAATGTGTATTGCGTACACACGGCTGGGATAGTTTCTTTGATGCTTTTGTCATGTAACACTAATATGCAGGTACAGTCTCCATGGTCATAAACTGTTTTGGGAGAGACCTTAAAATCTCTTATACAGATTCCCTATCCGACTACAAGTTTGTCCTCAGCAGTAGCAATGAGATTATGTGGCACATTCAGTGTAATTGCCATATTCCCTTTGCTATCCACTAGGTCAGCACATAACAATTGAATTCCGTGTATTTGATCAACCATTGTTTTATAAATTACAAGAACGTCACCGTGAAAGATTCTTCCCAGTTTCAGGCTTTTCAATTCCTGTATTGTGATTGGAGTGCATAGTTGATGGTTGGGGCTTATTTTAGATTTCTTTTCATGTTTCTGCCTGTAGAACAATATTAAAAGAATCTGAATTAACATAATGTTTGTATTATAAAACTTGTAAGAATAGATTTAAAGGTTATTTAGTTACTTTTTATCAGTTTCTCAGCCTTAAAAGGAGAGGAGGAATCTCAGTAGGGTACGGCACTATGAATATCCCTTACCTTACTTTGGTTTACTCACTCTTTACCCACCTCCAAGAACTATACCTGTAGCCCTCACTTGATGAATGAATGCACTTAGTGAGTCGGGACTGCTATGAACCCTAACCATATGA
>APFE031688274.1:0-21601 GCA_000404065.3 Pinus taeda | reverse complement strand
CTCGTCCCTCTCTGCCTCTCTCTCTCCCTGTCCCCCTCTCTCTCTCTCTCTCTACCTCTTCCCCTCACTCCGCCCACCTATCTCTTCCTCTGACCCTCCCACAATCTCCCTCTCCCTCTTCCCCTCCCACTCTCCAACCCTTGCCTCCTATGCCTCTCTCTCCTCCTCTCCCCGTCCCTCTCCCCCAATGCCACTCTCTTCCGCTCCCCCTCTCCTACACTCTCTCCCTATATCCCTCTCTCTCTCCTCCTCCCCCTCTCTCACTCCCTCCTCCTCCCACTCCTGCTCTCCCTCTCCCTCTCTCTCGTCCCCTCTCTCTCTCAGTTTCCCTCTCCCTTCCCCTATCCATCCCCCCCTCTCTCTCCCTCCATCCCCATCCACCCCTTCTCTCTCCCCCTCCCTCCCCTATCTCTCTCCCTCTATCTCTCCCTCCGCCCCCTCTTCCTCCCCCTCTGCCACTCTCTTCACCTCGCCCTACCCGTCCCCCTCTCTCTCTCTCTCTCCCTCTCCCCCTCTCACTCTCTCTCTACCTCTCCCCCTCACTCCCCCCACCTACCTCTTCCTCTGCCCCTCCCTCACCCTATCCTCCTCTCTCCCCCATCTCTCCCTTCTCCTCCTCTCTCTCTTTTCCCCTCCCTCTCTCTCTGTCAATACTTTCCTCCCCGTCCCACCCCTTCTCTCTCCACTTCCCCCGCTCCTTCTCTCTCCCTCCCTCTCTCTTTCTATCTCCCTTCCTCTCCCTCTCTCTCTCTCTCCCCGTACCACCCTAGCCCCACCCCTCGCTCCCCCCCCCCGCCTTCTGTCTCCTGCCCCTTATGCTCTTTATCTCTCTTGCTCTCATTATCACCATCATATCATCAAACAACCTAATTTAGCATGTCATTTAACAAACAAGAACATAATCATATCATTTAGCATATATAATCCACATCATGTAGGAAACAAAAAGCTTTTATGAATTGGAAATCAATAATCATCAACTAATTGATAATCGACCCCCAATAATCGACCCCCAATAATACACTACACAACTGAATCAAATAATCGACCCCCAATAAACCCAGCAATTTTGCAATCCCTAAACAAGGTACAGACACACAACACAGAGGCAATTGAGAGAGGAACCAACAGAGAGTCACAGTCACACAAACATTTACATACACAAGAGAAAACACTTCCAAACAAACAAAAAAATTCACTGCAAATACAAAAGAACTGCTAGTTATTCGTTTGAAGCCACCTAGGCCATCCCTCATGTATTTCAAAAAAGCTGTTATCCGTTAATGGAGCGGATCAACGTTTATAACAAAAAAAAATCTTGAGATTCTTTTCTTGAAATTCTCTTGCAAGGCACCTGGGTAAAAGATCTTTTTTGAGAAATTATTTCACATACATCCACGTCGGTGCAAATTTGGAATGTTCACACAAATTTGGAATGTGCTTGAATTTGAATTTGAATTTGAATTTAAGGTGGAATCTTTGAGGAGTGGAATTTAAGGTGGAACCTTTGAGGAAGCTCATTCAAATGCATGTTGCTTGGACCAGTGTTATCACAACAAGCCACATGAACACAAAAATCCTAAATTAATTTGGACTCGTGGCCTATTTCGTTTTGGAAATATTTCAGGATAAGCTTTGATATGGACAAACTCAATGTTTCTAGGAGTATTCTAATATCTGTTTCGTGTTGCTTGGGATTTTTTCCTCTGAATTTTTTTAATCTTAACTTTAGATGGAGGGTTTTGCTCTGATTGATTAATCTCCTCTTCATGTGTAGGTTCTTTAGGTACAATTCTGGGCCAAAAGACTTACCCTGGAGGGCTTCACCTCCCTTTTATCATGAAATTACTATTTTAGTTCTATATGAAATAGTTATACCCTTCGTCATGCTTCTATGTAAGTGAACACTAGTAGGTCCAAGGGTTTCAATGCTATTATTATTTGAAAGTGCACGAAAATCCCCTTTTTGATTATATGTGTTTACCCTTCATTGCCACCTTTATTCTCATAGGGAGAAGACAAAGAGGTTGTCTCTAATCCAATCCAACTTCTTAGATCTGCCCTCCTTTTCTCGATACTGACGGATTAGGATTGATTAGTCTGAAATAGTGCTTCAAATGTGCATTTTAAGTACCTATTCTCCTACTAAGAGGCAACCTTGGATTTATCCCATTACCTAAACTAACTACCATAAGATGTTAGATGAGGAAAACTTTCTTTTCGAAAAGTTGTTGCTCTCACATTTTGGCATTTCCAATGATCGGTTCTAAGGAAGGCCAAACCAGACTACTTAGGATGCGAGGATAGAAATCTAGGGAAGGGCCCTCAACTGAATCACTATGAATAGTGGACCTAAAAGAGGATAAGGTTTTCATTTTCATATTATATGATGTTGTATATACCCTTTATCAACTCGTTGTGAACAGTGGGTATTCAATAGGTACTATGTTTCCTTGACATCATCCCTTTCTTGTGGAAGCTTAGGTTTATTAGTTGTAGGTTACCCATGCCAGTAGTACAACTTCAGTTTATTTTAACTCGCATGTAGTTTTAGTTTACTGTCTCCTTGATATAATCCCTTCTTTATAGTTCTTTGTGTTATATGATCTAGAAGTGCCTTATGTGTTGTATTTATCATGTTAGACCCAATAATGGATGGTTAATGATGTTCATAATAGGGAAAAACATAATGGATAGTCAATAAGGTTAATGAACATGCATGATTTGATAATCACCATGATAAGTTATGTTCATCCTTACACATGGGGGTTAGGCTCTATTTCTATGTGAAATTTGTATTAATAACTCATGGAAACATCTTTGTTGCACTATTAACTTACGCATGAGGGAGATTCACTAGTATTAGTATTTATAGATTTGTCCAATTAATCAGTTATCACAAGTTCAAAAGCATGTAGAAAGAATTACAAAATCCCTTTGTCAATATTGATTTCTCTGCCTAGTTGATGAGTTGTGACAAGTACAAAAGAAAGTAAGAATGATTACAAAACCCTCCATCAACCACCTCTCATCTCTATTTTTTTGAGGTCGTACACAAATGGTGGAATTCTCAGGTGAAAAAGAGGATTTAAACTATGCAACCTCACTTGGAAAATATTTTTCTCGGTGTTATGTAAAATGAAATACCCAGACGTCAAACTAGAAATCATTAACAGGATAACATATATGACAATGACAATATGCACAGACAAGAGTTACATATCTTTGCCCATCTTTCATTTTAGAAAATTCCATTATCTACCCTTTAAAAAAGGATATTTTGATAATAAAGTAACTCACTTTAACCTCATCCAATGAGCTAGATGCAAAGATAATGAGCCAATCATTAGCTTACTACATGGTGTTTAGTATTTTCCATTACAATAAATATGTAGAAACTACAATTAGTTTGAAACTAGGTGACTCCCTCCCTAAATCTTGTAGATGAACACCTTTCAAAATTAATCTTAAATTACAAAGTGACTTTAGTTTTGTGACCATATATTCTTGTAACCAACTCTCGGCATTTTTCACAATCATTCCAATGTTCTTGAGATCTCTTTCCAAAGTTGTCTTCTTAAATCACATAATTAAAGACAAAGGCGTAGCATTGCCCGCTGATCATATATTCATTTAGCGCACAATGGAATCTCTTTATTTTTCCATATATGTCTCCATAAATTTGATTTTCGGGTAAGTTTGGTCTGTAGACTATCCTCCTAACATTCACATCTATCCCATTACTCCAAATATTTGTGAGAAATAAATTTGTTGCTCCCTCCACTTAAACAATTCATTCACAGTTTGTTCTCTAAATGCATCCTGATTGGCAGCAACCCTCCCAATAGATCTGATGAGTCTACAAAATTATTCACCCATATTTCTTATCTCTCACACCTTCAACCTAGATTTGACTAGTAGAGATTCCAAGCCATCCTGAAGGTATTCCCAAAGGTTTTATTAAGTCATCGATAGTACCTCATTGGGACATAATCTAGGACTTACAATTACTAAACATATATGATATTTAGGTTTGATGTTGTACTGAAACATATCTTAGATTTAATTTTGAAGTTGTACTATGAATCCTCGAGCATCAAGGTTTTATCGAAAAACCACTAAAATGTATTGATGAAATATTTGCAAATTAGCCATTAAGTAATTAGGTCATGCCCTTTACTATGACCCAATAACAATGAAGCTCATTTTACTAGTCCCATGATTAGCATTATTCTCTGCCTTACAGGAATAATGCCACAAATCATGACAGTAGACCTAGTAATGATGAATCTGAAAAATACAAAATAATGCTTTTACCACCCAATAGCTTGGTTTGAGAAACTCAAAGTAAAACATTGGAGGTACTCCATTATTGTTGTTACTCTTTTATTTTGATACTCATATATGAGCTTGCACTAGCTTGACATGGTTTCACTAGTAATTTATAAGTTTAGTCTTAAAGCTTGCATTTTCCAATTTGGATATGATCCTTTATTAGAGTCATAATACCTGGTCTCCAATTCGAATAACTTGAATCTGATTGACCAAACATACATTCTTATCTGTGTCCCTCATTCTATCACTTCAATCACATTAACTAAACTATAGGGATATATAAATAACCCATAACCAACCCCAACTTGTGAATTTTTATTAATATCATATTCTTAGTCCCACAAATATAAGTAAACAATTGTATAAAACAATCCTGGTTAACTATTTTCTTAACAAATATTCAAATATATCAATTTTGACCCTTGGAAATGATAGTTGGGGAGGGTATCAATAATGTACTTAAAAAAGAAAAAGTTAGAATCATGGATTGATTCTTTGATGTGCATTACCACTTTCACCAAATATTAAAGTCTTAACATAATGAATGGACATCATGGCAAACATAGTGGTCAAGTTTGTGCATGTCTTCAAAAATATCAGCCCCTTTTCAACTTATACACTTGAAATTCCATTTCCAATATAATCATTTGTTGATCTTTATTATATCAATTGGCTTCTAAAGTGTTCATGCAAGAGAAACACGCTTATAAGAAGTGTGTAAGAAGTCTAGGTTATGATTTCAATGCAAAGGGAAAATCATCATTAGTTTATTGTACTACACCGTACAATTAGTATTTCTAACATTTATGTATCAAATTCCCTCAATTCTTCATTTTTTGAATCTTGCAGAGTGCCCAATGAAGTGTCCACCTCCCAAACAAATGCATGGATATCATTTAACTTGGCCAGAACTAGTACAGTGAAAGAGCAATGATCAGGCTCCAGTTGTTCTTCCATTTTCTCATCACAAATATTTCTTCCTTCCAATTTAGCTAGTAGAGTAATTATATCTTGAAGACCCTCCCTGTTACTCTACAATTCTTCCTCTTAGATTTTAACTACAAAATTAGAATATTAAAGCTCCAGTATCAAAGAATCCATTTCTCAAACTTGCTTCTTCATGGGAATCAATTAGAATTTTATTTTCTTTGAGAATCCACTTTAAGGAATGATCTGCTTCCTTTAAAGCATCATAGCCTACCTCTATCTAAGATTCCAACTGTTGAATTGAAGATTTTGTTAACCTCAAATGTGCCTCCAACTTCAAAATATTAACTTTGTGATCCTTTGCCTGATCTGACGATTTATTTTCAAGGCAGTAAAGAGCTTATTTATTTCTTATTCACCTTTCAACAAGGATGTAGGCTCGCCAAAATGTGTAGAAACTTGTTCTGAATATGTTCTTAAATCTGGTGATGAAACAACATGTTTTTGTAAATAAATAACTACCACTGTCTTCTGAGCATCAATTCTCTATTTCTGAGCAAGGTAAACCTTCTATGTCAAATCACATACCTCAATTTTTGTAATTGTCTCAATATCCATAACTTTCTTTAAGACTAGAGGTGAATTTGTTTTACTCCATCAATTCACATAATTCATCCCAATGCCATACACTTGGGATAAAAAACTTTATTAACATCCTCTAACTCTCATCTACCTCAGTATACTTTTGAAAAGTAGGCTTGATTAGAAACAAGTGCTTGATCTCATGCTTGATGAACAGGTCGAACTCTATAGCTTCCATGAAAGCCTTCTATGTGATCCTTCTATTGCTAATATTATCCAAACGATCTTGCCTGGTTCGGGAGGCTGGCTTTAAGATTCTGAGAGATAATTGATAACAAATGGTTATGAAATGGAATTAGCTCTTGCACGAGAGCAAAGATTAACCTAATAAACACTAAAATGATATTAAATAAAATTGAATTCGATCCATAACAATTTTGAGAGACAATTTATCTCTATCAACCCAAAAAACTGTTAAACAACTCAAATCACCTGCCCTACCCTTATCTTCACAGCCGCCTCCTCCTCTCTCATTATCCCAGACTGGACCCTAAGATAAGCTCGACCCAGACATCGACACAGACAGACCCTAAACTGAAGACCCTAAACTCAAACCACACCGACACAAGGAGGAAGATATAGGTATATATATATATATTCCGAACTCATTCTCGCCTCTACTTGCTATGGAATTGATAAGTTCATTATGTTTTGGTTTTTTTGAAATTTCAATTCTCGCGCTTTTCTCTTTTTTGGAAAAGGATGGGTTGATGCTTTTTCTTTTTTTAAATTTCTATTCTTGTGCCTCCTATTTTTGAAAAAGATGTCACGTAAATGTTTTTTGATGCCATTTTATGCTTTTTCCGTCACTGATGCTTTTGTTGACGGGTTCATGCTTTTTCTGTCCAATGGGCTCATGCTTTTGTTACCATTTTTTTTTGAAGGGAAATATCAAACGCACATCTTGCCCACAGGGCTTCCATATATGTTTTTCTTTTATTTATTTATTTATTTGCAGTTTATAATCTAGTGTTCATTTAATTTTTATTTTAAATTTTTATTTACTTTTGTAGATGTTTGTAGTAGGGTGTTGAAAAGCTTTGAGATCCAAGAGTTTGATGGATATATTATGTTATTTATTTTTTATTTTATTTAATAGTTGTTATATGAAATTTATTGAATATTAATATTATTTTTTATTTAAAATTGCAAAGTAATATGTATTTAGGGTAAGTGTCTTAACAAATTTGCAAAACTCTTTTTAATAAGTTTTAAAAAGGGCAAGTAGAAAATTGTGTGTGTACGAATATTTACAATGAGGGGCGTCCTCCTTGATATATAAGAATATAGGAATTAGTGTAGCCATATAAATGAAATGGCTAGCAAACTCAAATGAACATCAAAACACTCAACTCATGATATATTTCACATAGCCAAGCCAAAAAAAAAATCATGAACATCTCAAAACTCATAATTAAATTTGTATTAAAACTCATAATTAATTTGTTTTGCATAAAAATTTTCTATTTATTACTGGAGTAAGATTTTTGTCCATTTTACTTTTCTAGGAAATAAACTTATTAAGGGCTTTTAGAAATGTAACTGAACATTGTTTATCAATCCTAATGTAGTTGGATTTGAGATCTAACCACATATAAGGGGCTTGGGTGGAAGTGAATTTTTTAAACCAATTTGTGTCAACTCAACACTAATGTAGTTGGTTTGAGATCTAACAATGTATGAGGGGCTTGCTAGATGGGAATCTTTTAAACCAATTTATGTCAATAGCAAGTCACATATATATTTCTATGAATTATTATTTAGTATTTACATTTCTTCTACTCTTCCATTGTTATAGTTAGCCCAGTGAAAAACATTTTTTTGTGCTTAATTTCCTAACAAAATGTAGCATTGTAGAAGACTTGAACATTTTTTAGCAGGCGAGCTTTCTGTCTTTTGCCTGGCTACTATTGTCAACATCCCATTTTGATATGGCTTCTTGAAACTTATGTTTTTTTTCATACCCACTTTTTAATTTGATCTTAGGTATGTTCTTAATAATTTTATCAAAGTATGCATTTCACCATGAACATTACGCATGCTTAAATTAAAATCAGATTGAATTAACTTGATTGCATGTTCCTATTTAATATTCATGCAAACTAGTGTGGTACTCAATTGTCATTGTAGGCGTTGATGTTCAACCTTTAAACCTAGTATTCAAAATGCAGTTTATTTATAGTTCTACGGATAAAGAAGGAAATGGTATCTCTTAGTTTTCTGAATTGTTTCATTGCCATATTGTTCGACTACATCATACCAACATATCTATCTATATATCTATCTATCTATCTATATATATATATATATATATATATATATATATATAAGTATATATATATATATATATATATATATATAGACTATATCATAGCAATTTTTAGGTTAGGTTTGTTTTGTATCCTTAGTTGGTAACAAGTAGATATTTGTGAAGACATTTTCTAGAAATAGTTAGGGAATTAATTAATTCACTCGAAATACTATAACTCTAAATGTAGAAAGTTATAACATTATTGACTATGTGAAAGTCAGGATTCAATAGTAAAATTTGTTAAAAAGCAATTGCAATGTGGATGGGATTTAATTGATCAAATAAACAAAATCATTTTATGCCTTATTTTCTACCTCATCTTACAAGTGGGATACAAAGATTTATTGAGATTTGGAGTAGCAAAACCATTATTTTGAGTTGGAGAGCTCGTACACCATTGATAATATGAGGGAAAATATTTGACACAACGGTATACATCTTTCTTGGTGATGTTTAATCTTCCTAGCAAGAAAGTAGAAAATGGTTGTTGCTTAGGTTATTATAACATCTAAAATGAATCAACTCTTCACTTGGGTTTGTGTCTAAGAGATAAAATCCATATCATGGTCAAAACTACAAGTAGGAAGAAAGTTACTCTTGAGGTTGAGAGGTTAGATACCTTTAACAAAGTTGAGGCCAAAGTTCAATACAAGGAAACATTTTCTTGAGATTGTAAAAGATTGATATTTGTTAGAAAGAAGTGAGAAGATGATAGCATTGTGGTCAATTATAACATTTATAAGAATCTATACTACTTCTTTGCCTTAATCTTCAAGGGGTTAAGAGGGGAAACAATATTTAATTTATTGCATTCTCTTGTGAAGACATCAACCCTTTGTAAGCACCAACTTATAGTAATTGTTGGCTCCAAAATGAACTCAACCATCACTACACCAGAACATGGACTTCAAATCAGGCCTGAGCTAGATATTCAAAGACATAACTCATCCCTAAAACATGGCCTTCAAACATCAAAGCATGTCCTCTGAAACTCGACCTTCAAACCACATAACTCATCCCCTTAAACTCGAATTTTGAAAAGAAAGTATTCATCCTTGAAAAAGATAAATAAAACATACAAAAGATCTTCCCCAAGAAAAAAGACAAAAATCCTTCAAATATGTGACAAAAACCTTCCATAGAGAAATACTTCAACACAGATGCACTTCAGTTCTTCTTAATTCATGAGGTATGAACCTCAGACCTTCTCCCTGGATCTACTAAAACTAGAACCAAATTATTGAGTCGAGTGGTTAGAGAAGTTCATTTTCACACCTATTTATTTGTGTTTGGATTTTGGGTTAGGGTTGAGTTGTCCACTAGTTGGGATGACTTGCTCAATTGGCATAACATATAGTGAGTATTAAAAAATTCATTTATCCTCAACTTTGAGAATTTATAAAGAATGCCATATATGATTGGAACGGTCTTGGAAACAACTTTCTAACCATATATCTTATACTCCCATTTGAGCTGGGTATTTGGAGAAAATTAACCTTCAAAGGTAGAGTACCTAATCAATTGGGTCATATTAAAAAAATATTTGATATCTCCTCATTCCTATAGAATTACAGGGAGTTCCATATAACGTTGGAAAAGTATCATAATATCTTATTTGACTATATAATTTACTCTTTCATTTGGACAACCTTTGACATCAACAAAATCCATTTTCTACACTCACCACTTCTAAGTTAAGCAAATGAAGAATCTTCTATTCTACATGTGTTGTGATGTCCATATGAGCGAGCCAGTAATAGGTCTAGTTTTATGGTGATTGGTTTGCAAATACCCATTAGATGAAATTTCAAATGTTAGTGGAACAAGATGATCCATGTTCATGTTCTAATTTTCTCTCTTCCATTTGGTTACTACCATTTGAAGGGGATTAAATTTGTTATAATTCTCGACCACATTACAAGCAAATTGTCTACCATAACACTGATACCAATATTCTCATCATGATTTGGCCTTGCTTTCCTCCATCCCAAGTTACCAAACCTTATATTCACTACGATGTTCATATCATCTAACCTCATATCGAACTCTTGGATTCCATGCTAAAGAAAAGAAAAATCCTCTGCCATATGTGCATTGTAACCTGAAGGTATAATTCAGTGGAGGAAACCAATACATTGATCTGAAGAAAAGAAGAAAATAAGCATGATGGGAGAGATATTGGTCTCTAAAGGTTGGGAGAAGCAACTATGGTGATCTGAAGCATTTAATATTAAAATAAAACATGGGCCTATAGTGTAAGACCTCAAAATAAAACAGTCATGTCCAGTGATTCCCAACAATGTAAGGCCCACCACCCTTGTTGCTATGCTACCTCTTGATGCCATTGATCCTACTCCAAAATTGTACACCGCTTGGGTTTAAGCTCATTTGTGAGCAATTGCTAGTGGTGGTGCTAAGCTATTTTTCCTCCTCTTTTCCGCTCCAGGCATCCTTGGCTATCACCCTCGAATGTTAATCAGGTGCTCAATATTTAGCTCAAAACCTCAATAACCGCACCCGTCTCGGAAAAAGGATTCGAACGCAACTCGTTTCACTGAAAATCGAGTTTGTATGAGGAAGATGTCACGTTCCATCCACTTTTCCAAACAGAAGAAATTTTTAAAAAAATTGCACAGTCAATAGTTTGTACTGCTGATGTGGCTAGTGACTGTGCAAGGTCAACATTGGTCAACAATCCAATTAGGCCTCGACAAGTGTCATATTTTTGTTAGTCATCAAATATGGTGATGTGGCATGATTTGATTGGTTAATGGGGGGCGAATGAGGAGGGGACAAGTGGCAAGCCTAGAGGTTGCCACGCTCCCTCCCAAAAGGTCAGGTCAGTGCGCAGTGGAACAAATTTTGTCGCAGGCTGGGTGGTCGAACATGGGACCTGTACTAAACAACCGCAACACATTTCCATTACACCACCACATTACAACTTAACTGTTATGTTTACCACACCTATTTCAAGTTTAATGTAATGCAAGTTGGGGGTTAGGAGGGCCAACCCGCAGGCCAACCCTCCCATGTGAACGCTCCATTGGTGGTTACGGTCATATGTATTCAACAGTCACCATAAATTGTGCCACATAAACCATAACCATTAGCATTATGCCATTTCATGTGTCCGCCTCCACCAACACCACCGAAGTTAACGGTTATTAAAAATGTGGTTTGCGTTAATCACGTTTAGTGGTTAATTAAGTGCGTTTTAAAATTAATTAACTCTAGTTTAGCTTGGCAGAAATTATGGCAGACCTCCAGAATTGGTGCTAACTCCAGTTTTAGTTGGGTCAATTGGAGTTCCTCCAGTTTTAGAGGATTTTTCCTAGGGAAAGCTTTTTTGACGACAACTGGAGCGAAATTTGAACAAATTGAGCTAAAAAAAAGCTGTTCCTAGCTAATTTGAGCATCCTGAACACATTGAATAAGGTTTAAGGAGCATTATAGCTTTGTAAACAACATTTTTTTTACCACATTGAGCTAATACAGAGGCCCAGACCATGGACACTAGACCAAGGAGATGTAGCCCAGGACAGGTGAAATCCTTCATCGAAACACTGTGTTAAGAGTTCATGTTGATGGTTTGCTGTACTTTTCATTAATTTTTTCAACACTTGTTTTTAATGCTATTTTTCTCATGTATTTCACCTAAAACTTGATAAAATTTACATGTTTCTAATCATGAACACCATAAGAGAAACATGCACAAGAAGAAATTGAAAAGAATTTGCTTGTAAATCTGAAATTGAAATTAGCACAACAAAAAAAACATTCAACAACATATCAAGTAGCTCAAGAAGTTGAGTTTAGAGAGTGGGAGAATGTGAAAAAATATCAACTTCCAATTTGAAAATGCAATCATTGAAATCATATTGAACTAAGTGGAATATTCAAAAATCATGAGAACTTAGTCAGTTACAACTACCTCACATGGAAATGGTCATAGATGAATGACTTATTTAATGTATTTGAATCCCAAAAGACGATATCTAATATAATGCACTGCAAAAACCCCTCAATACTTAAATAGTTCAATACTCTAAATTAATAATTTTGAAAGACTTTGGATTCATGTAGAATGTCTTTATAGGATAAGAAACAACAATATATCGGTAGGTCAATAGAAAAATTATGACATAAGAAAGTTGAAACACTACCCACAATATAATTTTCCAACTGCAACAATTTTTTTAACCATGGTAGTATACCTTCTCTATAAATAATTTAATCTCAAGATGACGTACCTATAGAGAATGTTTAGTAACATTAATTGGAAAATATTTTTTACAATGAAATGAATCCACTAGACTTTGCACCGACCAATCATTTAAATGTGTCCATAAAAAAAGATATCATAAATTAGGTAACTCACAACAGTTGTAATAGCCGAAGAATATACCTACCTAAAAGACACCATAGATGCTTGCCATACCACAATCCAATTAGAAACATAAACATGTTGAAAGATATGCTATTTGTTGAACTTAATTAAAAAGAAAAATATGTATCATTTAAAATATAAAATAAACTTTACATGAATTTAATAGTATGTAATTTTGGTTTTCCAAAAGGAAAATGACACATGTATTCCATGTGAAAATGCATATCAATGGATTCCAAAAATAACTTCATAAGTTACCTTCATAGCACTACCAACTTCCCCCGATGGGGGTGCACATGCATTGGTACAAATGGCATGTGATCGGCCATCCAGGCCTGCCTCCCCTCCATGTGAATATTAATGTTGCAGTGATGACAAGACTCGATACTTACTCCTCTGCCGTGACACTCCTCCTCAAGCAATTTGAGGATAAATGTGAACCTTTGTACATGATTTAGCTCAATTTGATAGTTTGGGCAATGAGTTTGGCTGGTAAGGAGTTTGATAGCAATCAGGTTTGTCTTTATGGTGCCTCACAGGGGCTATGGCCTTGGGTGAGGAAGGAAAAGGACACTTGTAGTAGCTTGAAGTGGTTCAACATCAGTCTCCTAGTCTACCCTTGGGACCATGGTACAAAGACAGTCAAAAGTCTAGTTATTCTCCCTCACTTCTATTGGAAACAAAGACTTTTCATCACTCTGCTAGCTCCTGGACCCTCTCTTGCTTGAGTGAACCACCACAGATCTTTATAAGTGCATGGAGTTTTATTTGGCATCTGGTAATTTATGCTTTGAGGTCGGGTCTCGCCCTTAGCCCGAATGACATTTCAGTCTCTCGGCCAACATTTGGGGGTGGGGGTTATGTTAATGTGCATCCTTGGGGAGGTGTCTTAGAATTATTTTACCCTGGAACCTATGTTGGGTAAAATTGAGCCCTTCTCACCTTATTGGTAGTACTATAGCAGCGTTGGATACATTGTAGCACCCCCTGTAATGATCCCCATCCCCCTCCTAGAAATTTTGTCAATAGTTCTGGTTTCTTCTTGTGTCTATCACAACATGCTAAGGCCATATAGCCATATGAAAATAATGTATGTAAATTGTGTATGTTGGTATTCTCCAGACCCCAATCTCAGAAAGTTTGGTTGGAATGAGGGAGTGGGCGATGTTGAGAGCATTTTTGTACGCTATTTTATTTTGAACATCTAATGAAATCCATTTTGAAAGGAAAAAAAAAGAACAATGACAATGATACTCTCATTTCCCTATGGTGTTAAAAATGGCATGTAGATCATCGAATTTATTGAGCTCAAAATATGACTTCCCCTCCTCTTTAGCAAAGTTGAACTTCATTACACTTGTCGGATTTACTAGATCAGATGGCTATGACTCCCCGCGGACTTCATCACTTTCAAGGATGAGCCCTCGACCCGCTTCCCAGGCTGTCGGGTTGTGGCATTACCTCTATATATTGTTGGGCGAGGAAAGTTTGAGAAGGTAAGTGGGCTCTTGAGAAGTTACAAGTGAATAGATTAGCTTTTGTGAAGGAATTGTTTGTTACAAACATGTCAAGCGATTGCTCAAACTGTGTCTACGCTGACAAGAACCACTACACGTATGTTTTCTTTTAGTCTCAATTTCTTATCAATATCTCTTCCTTTTCCTTTTAAAATTTCGTGTCATTTGTCACGATTTCAAATTTAGCTACATCTGAGCTCATTCGATTTTGTGTTGTTTTGTTTCAAAGTAAAAAGGGCTTCTAGATGGATGGTATTGTGGAGATCGCTTATGAAATGGGGTATTGAGTTATATGTAGTAGTTATAAGTTTCATTTCCATGGTTTTGAAATGATATGATAATTGAATGTATTTGGATTTGATGTGAACATGCATGGTGGAAATGTATCTATGGAGAATGAATGCAAGTGCGGCCCCAACTGCCAGTGTGGTTCTTGCAGCTACCACACCTGATTCAAAATATAGTCTCTTCAATGGTGGTTTGCAATACGGGTGTTATAAGTCCAATATAATCTCCTCAATAATAGTTGTCTCTCCAATTGGAGTGTAATAAGTCCAGTATGTTCCACCAGGCATGATGTTACTATACTAGGAATTTTAAATAAAGACTCAATTTAAATAGATTTGGGATTTTTAGTGTCGCTTGTATTGTTCGTGGCATGCCAATTACTATGCTACTCACCTTAAGCCATCTTTGACGCTTTTGGAAAAAATTATCTCTGCTTTGTATTGCAGGGTGAACCATATGGGGAATTCCAATTATTTAATTGAGGGATACTATTAATTGCGTTGATGTTTAGGTGCACGAAATTTCCTTATGGGGAAGTTCATTTTTCAGAGTTCCTCTACACAATGATTCTTTAGCACAATGAAATTCAAATTGGTGGTATCTACAAAGAATACTACGTATAAAAATTATTTGGAAGTTTGAGATCTTAACATTAATCTTTATATAATAGTAATATGTGCCATACTTAATTTTTTTTTTAATACAATTTCTTAGTTATATGTTTCAATCGTACATATACTGTAATTTATGGTTGTTATTAATGATAAAACTTTTGAACCAAATTTCCCTTTTAGATAAAACTTAGGCTTGGTTTATTAAATGGTCCATATGATATTTCCTAGTGATTTGTTGAACTTCTTTTGGTACATTTCGTGGTTATAACATCTTTGTACTCGTAAAACGACACTCTTGGGTCGTAGTCACACACACTACACTCGTTTCACTTGGGGAATGTGTATAAAGTGATGTTTTCATGTATAGTCATCATTGTTCAAGTATATTTAAGTTTTCTTGAGGAGCTTGTATGTGTCGTGGATGGTTCTATGTCTAAACTCATCATGTTCACCCCTCACCTCATATTTCAGACTTCGACAAATATTTGGCTTCAAAGTAAACTCATTAAGGTGAAGAGCACACAAGCACACTATGAAGCCTTTATGGGGAATCCTTCATTTTTTGGAAGAGAACCATGCACCCTCTAATGGTACAAGGCTCAAAATAATGGGTTTTCTACTCAAAATCTCAATAAAGCTTTGTATCCCACCTCTAAGATGAGGTAGCAAATGAGGCATAGAATTATTTCGTATATTTAATGAATTAAGGCTCATGGATCTTCCAATTGCTTTCCCACAAATTTTAATGTTGAATCTTGAATTTCACATTGTCAATAATTCTAGAACTCTCTACATTTAGAGTTATAGTATTTCTGGTGAATTAATTCCCTTACTCTTTCCAGAAAAATGTCTTCACAAATATTATTCATTAGAAACGAATGACACAAAACAATTTAACCTATTATAAACAAAAGAAGTGGTATGATAAAGTCAAACAACTATTGCAATAAAGAAATTCATAGAAGTAAGATATAAGTTTTGCTTCTCTATTCCTAGAACTACAAATGAGCTTCACTTCCAATACCAAGTTTGTAGGTAAATCGCAAAAAAAAGGTGTGACAGTCTACAAAGTTCCAAAATATATTATGTTCATGAAAACTAATTCAATGATATTTTACTAAAATCACAACTCCTTGGGTCTATTTCAGAGACAATGAAATCCAAAATATGTATCATGCATAGCCAAAGTGCTAAATATGTAACCATATATGTATCATGCATAGCCAAAGTGCTAAATATGTAACCATTTCATGCGTTGCAAAATTTTCATGAAACTAATTTAGGGATATTTTAACCAAAATTCCTACTCTTTGGGTTATTTCAAACAACTAAAAATGAAAATAAGTACCATCAAGTAAGACATACTAAGGTGGTTTTTTCTTTTATTAGTTTTTTCCTTGTTTTCAATTTCCTGTTGGGCATAACTAGAGGGCTCAACATGTAAACATTTCTTCTATTTTGAGAGAAAAATATTTTGTTCTTTTTTCCAATAACGAGTATAGGGTGCTAAGGAAAACAACTCAAAAATAAAAAAGAACCCAAAAGAAGAAAACAAAGGATTCATCTAAAGATGCTGAGAACTACTTGTATATACAACGCAAAAAGATATTTATGATTACCATAAGTTGTAGGTAAAAGTAGTTGTGAGAATTTAGAATAGGTTCTCTTCAACTCAGTGTCAAATTGGATGGTGAAATGATTAAACAAATAAATTCAAAAGATAAACCATGTATGCAACTCTAGACAAAACAAAATAACATTTTATCATTTTGCTTCACTGCAACACATTAACGTTTGAAGATGACAAGATAACAAAATTCCAAAAGAATGATTCCAAGTTATGCCATGTAAGGGATATATGTAGTCATGACATAAAATGTTTGTTATAGGTAATCAATGATGAATGATAAAATTTGTGAGAAATCACTAAGCATTGTACTTTATTTATATAGTAAAAGGTTTGAAATTATTTGTAATCTATCATGCCTCAATATTGTAGAGTACCAACCTAATAACATTTTATGCAATGATATTTGTTACTATGACTTTTTATAAATTATAAGCGAAATAATTAATTACTGAAAAATGTTGTGTTACGCTAATAATGTAGCTTAGTTGTTCATTTTTGTTCAAAATGAGATACTCCAAATAGAATTTTGAATTAATGAACCTACCAAAAAATAAGAAAATACTATCAAACAAGACATTGACCACCATCCCCCAAAAAATAGGAAAATAATATCAAACAAGACATTGACCACCATCCAACATGGTCACGCATACACAAGGCTTGCCGTTACCAAAACTGGATCTAGATCCACAATATATACCAACACCAACAATCTTCCTATAGCCAAAGTTGCTCAATTCCTTGACATCAATGTCTACAATGAACATTGAGTATTAGAATAGTTTGCATGAATATTAAATAGGAACATGCAATCAAGCAAATTTAATATGATTTTAGTTTAAGCACTTGTAAGGTTGATGGTGAAATACATACTCAAGAAAACTATTAAGCACATATGATTGAATAAAAAAGTGGGTAGGAAAAAGAAATCATAAATTTCAAAAATCCATATCAAATTGAGGCATTGAGAATAGTGGCCATGCAAAAGAGGAAAAACACTGAAAGCTTGCTTGCCTACTAAAAATTTGTTAAGCCTTCTGTAATTTGCATATCTTATTAAGAAATTAAAAATAAAAATAAAATGTTTCTCAATAGACTAACTATAAAAATAAAAAAACAGTGATAATTGACTAAATAATAATTAACTAATATATACATATATATACTTCTTTATTGGCAAGATGTGTGTTTGAGATTTAAAAAAGTATGAGTAGAAGGAAAAAAAATAAACAACAAAAAAATCAAAATCAAATATAGAAAGTGCGAGAAATGAAATTTAAAAAAAACAAAAGCATCAACCCATCCTTTTATGCAAAAAGAGAAAAGCGCACGAATTGAAATTTAGAAAGAAGGGAAGAGAGAGCAGGGATTTTCTCAACTATTGTAGAGGAAGTGGAAGTAGATGCGGGAAAAATCTTTAGCCGTTGAACGGAGTTGGGGAATTGAATTTCTATATATATATATATACATATTGAGTCTTATCTAGTCTGCTATGCTTTGAGTTTGGGTTTGTCTGTGTCTAGGTCGAGTTTGAGTTGGTCGATCATGTTATATATGTGTGGGTATGGGGTGTGGGTATGGGCAGTGGAGTTGTTTAACATTTTTTTGGGGCTCATTAATTATCTCCCAGAAATGGTATGAACATATATTTGGGCTCATCGATTATCTCTCTAAGAATGCTATTGGTGTAACCCAGCCCAAAAGGCCTACACTTTACACTTTACACGCGGAAGGAAAATGTATACGTGGCAAATAAAAAAATTAACTGTGCTTGTCCGTGGGATTTTTATGTGAGTTGGTATCTGAAGAGTTAATGCCTACAGTAAATATCTGTATTCCGTCTCGAGACTGCTCCCGCTTTCCCTTCCCGCCTTAACCCTTGTTCATTATGGCATGTTCTGGATTGTTCACTAGTTATTTCCGCTCTGAGGTTATCTGTTCTGGTCGAGGGTTTCTGGGTTTCTTCTGTAGAATGCTATAAACTCTGGTCTGTTGGTATGTGCAACTCTTTGTGTGGGCAAACTTGGCCCCTCCTCTATTCAACCCGCTTGCAATTTGAATGGAAATGGCGTTTGGTTTTGATGGCTATTCAACTCGGTTCCGTGGTTTGACCTCGGTGAGTATTTATGTTCTTTCCTTCCTTACATGCGCGAATTTCTTAAGGTATTTGTTAAGCACTTGTTGCAGGTTGTCATATCTTGTTGTTTGTGTGTATCTCGTGGTTCTTGGTCGAGGTTTTATAGCTGTTTCTGGAAATCATTGTGGTTTTGATGTGTTTTCTTGGAACCTTGTTGTCTCTGGTTCGAATCTAGTTGGGTATTATCTGCTTGCTGTTGGTTGGGTCTCTCACAGTGCGGCACTGTATTTTCCTTCGAGCACAGGACTTTTCGGGCACGCGTCCTTTGTTTGGAATAGGTAAATACTCTTGTCCCTATTTCAATGTTGCTCGGCTTCTCTTTCTGGAACTAACCCACTTTGTTCCTCTGGTCTACAGTCACCCAAATTCTTCAGGATGTCACACGATTGTATTCGGCTTCGCTCTCCCAGGTAATTTCACTATATTTCTAATTCTCCAAAGGCGTTCACACTTTTTCTTGGAATTGCCCTCGCTGCTTTCGTTGTAATGTATATGGGTTGATGTTTTCAGTTCGTTGTTGTCAACCTGGGTGGCGTATCCTCCAGTATTTAGCTTGTACAGTCGCTTATTTTCTTGGGTAGGCCTCAATCCCAAATGTCTGCTTGTAGTTTTGCTTAATGTTAAGGTTCTGTGATCTTGCTCAGGTCCTTCGGTCGCTGTATGAATTTAACTTGGTTGTATTTCTTTCGTTTGATCCTGTATTAAGTTTTACAAGAGATGGGAGTCGTTGTCGGTCGGTTTTGTCAAACCCTAGTTCAGGGTTTTCTGGTTTACAAAGTTTTTCCGACTATATGTCGTACTTTACTCTATGTATGGTAGCAGACTTTGTTTTTTCAATGGCGTCGTTATGGCTTTAACAATAGTCACTGTATTTGTGGTCCTTCGACTTTATAAAATGAAATTTATGAAAGGAAAAGAAAATATACAGCGTCCTTACCTCTTTGCATTTGTATTCCGCCTCTGTTCTGTGATTGCTCTTTATGACTTCGAACACTGGAAATGGTTGACTCTTGTACGCAATTTCTTCACCTTTGATTTATAGGTGTTATATGTCGAGGTTCCTATTCGACTGTGTGCGAAAACAATGTTAAATAAATGTATGGTTGTCTGTCATTTGCGACTGTAGATTACTGAGACTTCATCCGGTTGTTTAATATTTCACTGTGATTCATGTTTGAATGCTTGCAACAAAAATTTGATAAATATTATTTGTATTGTAGTTTATCAGGCCGTAAAGAAAAAAATTTCATTTAGGCAAATATTAATAAAGATGATACAGATGGAAAAATAACTTTCTTTTTTGAATGCTTCTAACTGTCTCTATTTCTCTTCTCCTATCATTCAACTGAACCCTCTCCTGTTACATTTGATTTTTTTATATTTCCCTATTTTCAGTTGATCTTTACAGTTAATCCAACTGATATAGAATATGGTTACATAAATACTATTTTTGTTAATAATTATAATCACTTGGCACTTCAATGCTTGGAGGAACAGTTGGTTCTTATTTCCCTAATTTAACGGACCATTCCTTAACTAATAACTGAGCTACAGTAATTCTAACTGAAGTAAAAAGAGATGTCTAAATTCACTGACTTTGTAAAACAAACTAAAAGAAAAATTATTACAGTAAAAATTAAACAGTCCAATCGATCAATAGCCTTTGAACCTGGTTGGAATTTTTCCCAATTACGGTGAGCTGGATGCTCCTGCATCAGGCTCTCGGGGTGAAAAGAGATCATGACTCCAGTTGATGAGCTCCTCGACCGACGTTCCTGTTTGTCCAATCTGCCTGGCGTCAAGCCATGAGCTATCCTCAATCGGATGGTTCTTCCACTTGACCAGGTACTGAAAATAATTTTTCCGCCGAGTACGTCTAACTACCTGAGTTTCGAGGATGCCTTCGATCTCAAGGGGTTGGACATAAGGCATCTGTCTTTTCCAAGTTTCTCCGTCTTCCTGGGTGTTTCGCGTGGATTGTCCGGGTCCATCTTTCTTTTCCTCCATCAAATCGCCTGTATACGGAAACAGATCTGCCACATTGCAGATAGGTGAAATGCCTATTCCAGGTGGTAGTTGTATTTCGTAGGCATTTGCCGAAAATTTTCGCAAGATCTTACAAGGTCCTATCTTTTTGTACTTTAGTTTAATGTACGTACCCTTAGGGAAACGTTCCTTACGCAAGTGTAGCAGGACTTCGTCCCCCACCTCAAAATGAACTTCTCTTCTCTTTAGATTTGCATGTTATTTATATTTTGAGCTGCTCTCCTGTAATTTTGCTTTCACCTGTTCGTGTAACTCCCTCATTGCATTAGCAAAATATTCTCCACCCGCACTCTGTCGTTCCTGTAAACTAAGATCTCGAAGTTCATGCACTCCACGAGGGTGCATGCCATATAGGAACTGAAAGGGACTGAGACCCATGCTACGATTTGGCGAATTGTTGTAAGCAAACTCTTCTTGCGCTAGCACTCGGTCCCACATACGTGAATTATCCCCGACTAAGTTTCGTAACAGGTTTCCCAAACTTCTGTTCACAACCTCTGTCTGCACGTAGGTTTGCGGGTGATAAGAAGAACTGTAGCTTAATTGGGTGTTCATTTTTTTCCATAAGGTACGCCAAAAATGTCCCGTGAACTTCACGTCCGTGTCCGATAGGATGGTTGTTGGTAACCCGTGTAACCTGACAATCTCATTAAAAGACAAGTGGGCCACGTGAGTGGCGTCACTAGTTTTCCGACAAGGTATGAAATTTTCCATTTTTGAGAAACGATCCACCACTACCATCACTGAATCATAACCTTTCTGCGTTT
>APFE031688270.1:40880-52206 GCA_000404065.3 Pinus taeda | reverse complement strand
AGCGGATATGATAAGTTTAGTTAGAGATATGTGTAATCACCAAAATTGGTGGAGTATCCCTAGAGGATAAAGCATAAATACACTCCAGGAGCAGTTTTCAAACATAAAAGGTAGAAAATGAAGAGAGTCCATAGAAGAGACAGAGAAGCTCTGAAGACTAACAAGAATGAAAGAAAAGGCTTGCTAGCCTAATTGGAGCCTCCTGAAGCCAATGGAATAATCTAGAGAAGTTGAGGAAGTCATCTTCATGGAGAATTTCATCCAGGAAGATTGATTTGGAGCTTAGAAGCCACCAAAGGTTGGAGGCAGTAGTATGAGCTACCAATACTCATTCTCAGTGATCCAATAGTCAATTATGACTATAAAGGACATTCTGAATTCATTACAGAAATTTACAGAAGCATCTGAAGAATTCTAAAGTCCAAGATACTACAGAGAAATTTCGGACAACAAATGATCAAATGATCAGTCTGTTGTTGGTGTCTAGTATGTGTTGGCGATAGAAGAAGAGGTTCCAGAGACAATTGAATAATTATGAGGGAGTTAGTGCCATTAAGAAGCTCAAGACAGCTTGGAGCACTCATTGAAGGAATCAAGTCCAATGAAACTTAGATCAGTTTGCAGAGTGAGGACAGGCAGGGATATAGATGGTATTTTAAGCCCATTGGTTCAATTCAGTAACCTTAGAAATTAAGTGTGGAACTTGTAGAAGAAGATTTACCATAATCCCAAAGAGCCAAGTCAAGTTGACAAGAACTCAAGGAGACGTAGCCCATGATATTAGGGTGAAATCCTAGATTAAATATTATGTTATGTGTGTGTTTCTTATTTGTTGCATTATATTACTGTTATGTGTGTTTTATATTAGTAGAAACAATTAAAGCAATAAAACAATTAAAAACAAACAAAGATATACACATGGTTCAAGTACTTAATTTCGAAATTATCAACATAAGCTAGATCATATATTTGTTAAGCTCTGGAGTGGGAGGTTCTTCTAAGTATAGCAAGATGTTAAACCCTCATTTCAGAGTAGTTGTACTACTCGACTACCCTATCATACCGATGAGTAATATCCTCGAGTGTTTTTCTCGATGTACTGTAGCGGCAAGATGATGGACGATTTATCTAAGGTGAGGTTTTAGGTTAGCCTAGGGGGCTTCCAATATACCCATAGGGTATGTGGAAGGTAGTCCATGCATGGTTCTGTCTAATGTGCTACTACTGTAATGAAAAATACTCCCTTGGAATTAAATGAAAGGAACCCGAATTCTTTCAAATTGATGTGACTGATCACAGCTCATCTGAGGAAGCCTAACTCCTTGACAAACCAGATGATGAGGTTGATGAAACGTTGTAGGACAATGAACTCCCAGCTATGCCAGAGGAACCAATTATCTTGCTACATGCTTTGGCAAGCATTTTTGCGCCCCAAACTCTCAAAATTAGAGGTTTTATTAAACATCGCCCTATAGTAGTATTGATTGATAGTAGTAGCACTCATAACTTTATCCATCACTGAGTCACCGAAGCTGTTCATTGTTTTGTCCGGGTAGTCTCTAATTTCTAGGTCTAGATTGCTGAAAGGGGGACAATGAAATGTGAAGGCTGCTGGGAAAATATTAAAGTTCAGATGGGGGAGTACCACCCCAAGAACCACATGTTTGTGATTAACATGAGTGATTGTGACCTTGTCTTGGGAGCTAAATGGCTTCACACGCTAGGTCAAATCACCGTCGATTTATAGGAGTTATATATGAGCTTTAAGCATAATGATTACATGCATACCCTCCGTGGACTCCAGGCATGTCCTCCTTCTATCATCAACTCATATAGCATGGAAAAGCTGTTGAGAAAGGACCATCATGGAGTCATCGCCCAGTTAAATGCCATCTAGGCCATTGAGCCCACTACTCTTCATATTCATCCTGACATGCAACAGGTCTTAAATTGACACTAGCAAGTATTTGACAAACCTAAAGGGCTTCCACCTTCTAGAGGGGAACATGACCATAGCAACACTTTTGTCCTAGGGGAAAAACCATTGAATTTGCAACCATATCAATATCTGTTTTCCCAAAATAATGAAATTAAAAAAATCATGAAGGAACTCCTTGAAGTCAATGTCAGTCGTCCTTGCATCAGTCCTTATTCATCACCAGTGGTCATGGTGCTCAAGAAAGATGGGGAGTGGCACATGTGTCCAAAGTTTAGGGCCCTCAATAAGCTCATGGTCAAAGACAAATTCCATTGTCTGTTGTTGATGATCTGTTGGATGAACTGGATCGTGCTCAATTCTTTACTATGTTAGATTTTCACTCAGGCTATCACTAAATACGCATGAAAGAGGTAGACATTCCCAAGACTGATTTCTGAACTCATGAAGGCCATTATGAATTCTTGGTCATGCCATTTGGTCTCTATAATGCCCCATCAACTTTTCAAAGCCTCATGAATCAACTACTGAAACCATATCTTCAAAAATTTGTCCTTGTTTTCTTTGATGACATTCTCATCTACAACCTCACCTAGGAAAAACATCTTCAGCATGTAAACCTGCTCTTACAACTACTCCAGAATCATAAATTATTTATCAACTTGTCCAAGTTCTCATTTGGCTTGGAATAAGTTGAGTATTTGGGCGACATTGTGGGTCATGAAGGTGTACGGGTGGATCCCAAAAAGATACATGCAATGCAAGGTTGGCCCCTACCAAAAACCTTGAGGAGTTTGAGGGGATTCTTGGATCTCACTGGCCACTTTCACAAATTTGTTTGCAATTATGGTCACATTGCTAGGCCCCTCACTAACCTTCTCAAGAAAAAGTCATTCCTCTGGACTGAAGCAGCACAACAGGCATTTATGGCTCTCAGATACGCCATGTGTTCGACTCACGTATTAGCACTACCCAACTTCATCAAATCTTTTGTGATTGAATGCGATGCTTCAGGTACCAGTATTGATGTTGTCTTAATGTAGGAAGGTCGACCCTTGGTTTTCACCAGCCATCAATTGAGTGAGCAACATCTGGGACAATCTTCCTATGAGAAGGATATGATGGCCATATTACATGCAACAGATATTTAGCGACCATATGTATTGGGGTGGTGTTTCCAAATCCGCACAGACCATCAAAACCTCAAATATTATTTGGAGGAACACCTATCCGCACCACAACAAAGTAAATGGCTGGAAAAAATGTTGTGATATGATTATGAGATAATTTACATGAAAGGGCATGAAAATGTAGTAGCAGATGCTTTATCATGCCAATTTGAGGATGAAATCACTTTGCTATCAATCTCTCTTCCCATACTAGATTGGATTGAACAAGCTCACAAGGGATGGCTTTCACATCCCTCTCTGCCAACTCATTAATAACTTGAGAGCAGATCCTAATTCCTCAGTTGGCTACTCTTGGAAGGATGAAATTCTTCACTACAAGGATAAAGTAGTTATATCGCCGACATCTTCCCTTAAAACATGCATTTTGGCAGAGTTGCACTCATCCCCCACTGCATGCCATCTAGGCTTTTAGAAGACTTATGCTCACACTTGTCATTTGTTCTTTTAGACAGGCATGAAAACCAACATTCTTACTTTTGTAGCTGAATGTAATTTGTGTTAATGCTGCAAAGGAGAAAAATTCAAGTCACCAGGCACCTTACAACCATTGCCCATACCTGCCTCAATCTGGACGGATGTTTCTATGGATTTCATTACTGGTCTTCTGAGGTCAGGCAACAAGCCAATTGTCATGGTGGTTGTGAACATACCTTCTAAATATGCTCATTTTTTCACATTACCCCACCCATTTACCCCCACTTTGGTGGCTCAATCTTTCATGGACTAGATATTCAAACTTCATGGCATGCCTACTTCCATTGTGTTTGATTGTGACTCAACTTTCACCAGTAACTTTTGGCAAGAACTTTTCAAGATACAAGGCACCGAACTCCTACTGAGTTCTTCCTATCATCCCCAAACTGATGGTCAAATTGAAGTAGTCAAAAAATGTTTGGAGGCATACCTATGGTGCTTCACTTCAGAAAAGAAACATCAATGGGTACAGTGGCTACCTCTACCTGAATGGTGGTATAATACTAACTATCATGCAGCCACCAAGGTGACTTCATATGAAGCAGTGTATGGTCAACTCCCACCTTCACCTACTTCTTATATTTGTGGATGCTCTAAGGTACAAGTAATGGATCAACTCCTATAGAACCATGCAACCATGCTAGCCCATCTCAAAGATAATCTCCATCAAGCTCAGAATTGCATGAAGTAATAGGAAGACCAACATCATTCAGAGCGCACATTTCAAGAAGGGGATCAAGTATTCCAGAGGCTGCAACCATATAAGAAAACATCACTCAAAGACAAGGGCTATCAAAAACTAGCTCCAAAATTCTACGAACCTTATCAAATATTTCAATGATTGGAGCAGTAGCCTACAAGCTACCCTTGACACCAACTTCAAAAATCCATCCATTATTCCATGTATCATGCCTCAAGAAAGTGGTGGGGAACAATTTCATAATTCAAACCAGTGTACCTCAATTGGATGAGCAAGGTTCACTTTGGCTCCAATGTAAAGAGGTCCTCGATACGCGCGAATGACATCTGCATGGTTGAACGATCAAGGAAGTCCTCATCAAATGGAAAGACACCTCTCTAGAAGATGTGACCTCGAAACTAGCCATTATTCTTTAGCAATTTCTGTAGCTTCAACCTTGAGTACAAGGCTATTTTTTTTTGGGGGAGGACATGTGAGGGTCCAACCCTCACCCCTTTATTTATGTAATAGATTCGATTCATAGATATAGTTAGATAAAGAGTCAATCAATCTTGTATTAATAATTGTAATTAGTTAACCCACATTTAAGAAAGGGACCACATTTAGCTGCAAACGTACCATGGTATTAGATAGATGGTATTAAGAGAGCGATGGTATTGACCCATGGTATTGTATGTATGAATCCTGTATAAAGGATAGAGACTCCCCATTGAGGAATGTCATCTCTTATTTTGTAATTAAGCTCTGTTTTGCTAGAGATTTCCCCCTCGAAGAGGGAGGTTAACATTTATTTCATCTATGAATAATACAATATTTGTTTTTTTTCTCATTTTTTCTGTGTTGTGGGTTGTATTTCTTCACATATTTGGTATTCTGGAATTTCCTCGCAGCTTAAGAGCATAATAGAAGTTGTACGAGAAGTATAAGGCCAGACATGATCAACACAGAACAAAGAAGTCATTCAAAGTGAGAGAGATAGTATGGCTATAGTTGAACGAAGAGAGGCTGTAGAGGCTTGGTAAGAAAATAAATGCTCTAAGGTATGGTCACTTTGAGATAATGGAAAATTTGGGTGATAATGCCTACAACTCAGTTTACCACCATATATGTGCATTTACTCAGTTGAGAATGAAGATAATTTGAAACTATATCAGCCTTCCATTCTATAGGAAGAGGAACAAGTCCTACCTTCTGTGGAGGATTTGGCACCGGATGCTTAAGAAGAGTTGGCCGAAGATATAGTTTAGTAGAAGAGGTCCAAAACTACAAGACAGTGGTAGCATGACCTTTGGCATATTGGGTTGAAGGGACAAATTTCAGGAAAAACTAAATGGTACACCAGAGAGAATGTGGAGGAAAAATTTCCTCACCTCATTCAATAAAATATTTTGGTGACCAAAAGCCTCCAAAAATGGGGAGGTGTGATCCAAACTGAATCATTATATTGTTTTTCACCAATATCAATGCGTTTGGAGTGGAAAAAGTGGAGGAACCAGATCACAATACCATTTTTACCAGTGGGTCCTAGTTTGGTGAAATAGGGCTTGAAACATTCCAGGAGCATTTTGAGGTATTAAACAAATTGATTTAATTAATTAGGTCCTTAATTTACATCATAATAACAAACAAATTGGTGGTTTTTCCCCTTTTGGTTTACACATAAAAATACCTATGTCAATATGTGTATATTTCTCATGTGTTGGATCGTATGTACATGTCAATGCCTTATCTTGTTGATCATTTATATTGTGTATGAAAGCTCTCACAAGTAACTTACCTTAGTTAAAAGAATTAAATACTTTTATTTAGAATCCGAAAGAACTTCACTTGTACTTATTCACCCTCCTCTTAGTAATTCCTTATTCCAACAATATCTCGACTCTGGGGTGGATGAAGCGTCACTATTATAAATGGGCATTATAATTGTTATGATATATTGTCATAATTACTATCATGTTTATAATAATAATAATAATAATAATAGTACATTATTATTTTATTTTTATTTTTATTAAAAATAAGAAAACATTTCTCGATGCTAGGCCTCACTCGATGAGGCTTTGAAGCTTTTCGAAAGTGCCCTAATCTGTCGGTTCAATGGTTTTTGGCCATAGCTAACAGCTCTCCACAATTGGATCTCGAAGGTATGGAAGCCTGTCATTTTGATTGCAATCAATATCTACCCTGGTGCTAGGGGTTTCTTTATAGTAGATTTTGAAAATCCTAAAAGCAGACAATGTATTCTAGATTCTAGCCCTTGGTTTTGGGAAAACTTAGGCCTATTCATGAAGCCATGGAACCCATCATTCGATCCTCAACGACAGTCATAAACTCAGCACCGGTTTTGGTGAGATTGCAAAGCCTACCCTTCAATCTCTAGAGTCTCTCCTCAGTGAAAGCCAGTGGAAATGTAACTGGGAAAGTTTACTACAGGTGCCCAGAAATAGAGGAATATGTGACAACCACCTATGCATGCATCTGTGTGGAAATGGACTTCAGCACTAGATTCCCAGCTGAAATAAACCTAACAAGTAAAGACTATGTGTGGAACTAGAAACTAGATTATGAAAGTGTCCTCTTCAGATGTCAATCATGCTTTGAGACAGGGCATCTAGCCAAAAATTTCCCAAAAGCCTCCCAAAAAAATTCTTCTAGAAAAAAGCACCATAGATCTACATGGTTGGAAGGAGCACAAAAATAACACTACACTATCATCAAAGAATAATACTCTAGAGAAAACTATGAATCACAAGAAATTGGGCAAGAATGAAATAACTCTCAAGACAAGCAGGGAGAAAGCCCTACCCAAGATTTGAATACTGCACAAAATAAATCTTAATTTAACAACAAAACAAATCTCCTGGACCAAATTTCTTCTCCGACTATCTTCAAAAGGATGAACACAATAGATCACAAAGCTAAGACACTAATGTCCCAAGAACCAGAAAAGATGAAGGAGATACAACATAAAAGAAGTTGGAAGACCGTAGAGAAAAAAAAGAAAGCTACAACATCAATCTCGCCAAGAAGGATGAGGAGCTGGACAATTAAAAACTAACAAAATTATAGGTCTGACAGACCAATTTGGTCTCAGTGGACGTTAACCACCACCACCATCATGATCATCGTTATCAACATTTATTATATTATTGATAATAAGAATAATATTACATTTTTATTTACTTCCATTAATTATTCTATATTCTAGCAATATAATAATATTTAAAAATAATTAATTAATAAAATTTTATAAATGAATTATTATATATAATTTAATTAATATAGCATAATTATAATCTAATAATTATATAATAAAATATATAAGTTAATTTTTTATAGTAAATATATAATATTATAATTATATTAATTTTAAAAATAATATATATATATATAATTAAGTATGATGGTCATTGATATATATTTATCGACATGAATTTTGATATTAATAGTAAATCTATATCATTATGGTTTGCGCATTTCAATCATATTTACTTATGTGGTTCTATATGTTATTGTTAATATATATTTATGTATTTATATCAACCATATTTATAAATGTTCTTGTACTAATTAATTTTTAGAAAATAGTGAAAAATGTTTTGATGTAGGTGATCGGATATTTTTACTACTACATCTCAAGCAAGCTATTTATGAGAAAGAAATGTTAGCAATACTACATGCACTTAAGAAATGGTGACCTTACCGAATGGGAAGACACTTCAAGGTAAAAATGGATCATGATAGTCTTAAATACTTTTTAGAACAACTATTATCTTTAGAAGAACAGAAAAATGGGTCACAAATATGTTGGGTTATGACTTTGACGTCATCTATAGAAAAGGGGAGCAAAATTTTGTTGCAGTTGCACGCTCAAAGAAAGGATGAGGATGTGGAAGCATTGTTTTTTTATATTTCTTGCTGGGTTGTGTTATATTGTTTCCATGAATAACCTAAGTAGTGAACCAGAGGGTTAGAGAGGGGGCGGAGCCCCCCCTTCGTTGCACCGATTGAGCAGCGGGGGGGTCATAGTGGGGGCGGCAGCCCCCCCTGTCTAGGGGGTTTGAGGGGAGCGGGTAGCCCCCATCTACGGGGTCTAGGGCAGCACCCCAGGAAATTTTTTTTGGACCCTATATTAGGTTGGCAAACCTACTTATGGTTTTTGGTCCATGGTTTTGGACGTGATGGTTTTCGGTCCATGGTATTGGATACTTCAGCATGTATAAATATGTATTGTAACATTGAAAGGAACATAATGAAAAATCAAGCTGGTAGTCCTGGTTTTGGGATCCTGTGGGAAATCTCTATGTATATGTTGTTTATGTGTTATGCTCTTGCATTGTTTATTTTTTGTGATTTAGAATTCATATGCAGGTAATTTCTGTATGAGGTTAAAACATACACTTGGTATCGGAGCTATTTTGGCTTCAAGGGGATGCCTTTGTTGCTGAGGGGTTTCGCTCGGGCCTATGGTAGACCCTGTTCAGTGGGAGATATGTGAGATTGATTCTGGTGGTGAAAGAAGATGGTGAGCAGCGGAAAGGTAGAGATTGAGAAGTTCAATGGTCAGAGTTTTGAGTTGTGGAAACTCAAGATGGAGGATCTGTTGGTGGATAAAGATCAATGGATTACAATAGATCCAGATACTAAACCAACGGGAGTGACCGATGAAGAATGGAAGAAGTTGGATCAGCAGGAAAAGAGCAAAATAAGATTGTGTGTCTCAGATTCAGTATTGTTGAATGTATCAGGGGAAGCTACGGCGAAGGCTCTGTGGGACAAGTTAGGGACTTTGTACCAATCTAAGTCTCTGGGGAATAAACTATTCCTACGGAAAAAGTCGTATAACCTGAGGATGAAAGAAGGAGACTCAGTGACAGAGCATATAAATGCGTCTAACACTGTGGTAAGTCAGTTATCATCTGTTGATATTAAAATTTCAAATGAAGATAAGTGCATCAGTTTGTTGTGTTCTCTACCAGATTCATGGAATAGTCTGGTTATTGCAATAGGTAGCAATGCAATTGCTTTGTAGTTTGATGAAATAGTCTCAGCCTTGCTGACGGAGGAGATGAGACAGAAAAATATGGACAACCAGAATGGTGATGCCTTGTCTGTATGAGGAAGGTCCCAAAACAGAAACGAAAATAAGTCATCGGGTGGGAGATCTAAATCTCAAGGGAGATCTAAATCTTCGGGAAAACCTATAAAGGTGGTGTTGGAAATGCAGAAAGGAAGGGCACTTCAGAAGGGAGTGTAAAACTAAAGCTCCTGATAAAGGAAAGGAATCTGATGATGCTCCTTCTACGAAGGTGAAAACCACCTCAGATGAAGGTGGGCATGTGTACTTGGCTTCTTCAAGTACACATGTAGATCATGAGGCATGGTTAATTGACTTAGTTGCTTCCTTTCACTTTACTCCGCATAGAGAGTGGTTCTGCGTGTATGAGAAATACAATGATGGTGATGTCTTCTTAGGAGATGATAGGAAGGCTATAATCATTGTTCGAGGAAAAGTAAAGTTAAAGTTGCAAGGTGGAAGGGTTAGAACCCTTCCGGGTGTTCTGCATATTCCTGCATTGGCCAGAAATCTGATTTCTGTAAGCAAGTTGGATGATGCAAGTGTAAAGATAGTGTTCGAGAAGAATACCTACAAGATGGTTCGAGGACTACTGGTATTGATGCGCGGAGTTCGGATTGGAACTCTGTACAAGTTGCAAGGCAGCACTGTTGTTGACAGGTGCAATAGTTCTATGGTTCCGGAAAATGGAGTAGAAAATCTAGTGGTCTCTAGAGAGAAGACCATGTTGTGGCATCAAAGGCTTGGACATATTGGAGAGAAGGGCCTTCGAATACTTCATGCTAAAGGTATGGTAGAAGTTATGAGTAATAGCTCTTTGGATTTTGATTTCTATGAAAATTGTGTATATGGGAAGCAGAATCAGGCGAGTTTCCCCTCTGATGGTAAGAGGACGAAACAAATATTAGAGCTCGTGCACAGTGATGTGTTTTGGACCTGTGAAGGTTCCATCACTCAGTAAGTTTGTGTACTATGTATCATTTATAAATGACTTCTCAAGGAATACATGGATATATTTCCTTAAGAAGAAATCTGAGGTCTTTGATAGGTTTAAAGAATTTAAGGCTCTCGTGGAAAATCAGACAGAGAAGAAGATAAGGGTGCTGAGGATAAATAATGGTGGAGAATTTTGTAGCAAGAAATTTGAAGAATTTTGTAAGAAGTGTCGTATAGCATCGTAGAAGATTACTCCATATACACCTCAGAAAAATGGAGTCACAGAAAGAATGAACAAGACGTTGATGGAAAGGGCAAGAAGCATGCTCAATGGTGCCGGGTTAGGATAGGAATTCTAGGCAAAGGCGGTGGATATTGCATGTTACCTGGTCAATAGGTCACCTTCATCAGCGTTGGAGGATAAGACTCCACAAGAAGTATGGACTGGTAAGAAACCCTCTCTTTCACATCTGAAGGTATTTGGATGTGATGCGTATGTACATGTTCCAAAGTAGAAATGAACCAAGTTGGATAGTAAATCTGAAAAGTGCATCTTTATTGGGTATAAGGATGGTTTAAAGGGTTATAAGCTTTGGATCCCAGTCACACAAAAGCTTGTGTACAGTCAAGATGTGGTGTTCAGAGAGGTGAAAGATGTTATTAAACATGAATTCCAACCAAAGGAACCTATGAAGATAGAGTTCGAACTAAAGGAGGAAGAATCAGACTCTGTAGAAGAGGAGGAATCAGAAGATGAAGAGCCACAAACTCCGGCTGTGAGAAGATCAGTTCGAGAAAGAAGGCAGCCAGAAAGGTGTAGTCCATCTGCTTTCTATTCAAAGTTTTCTTTGTCTGTTACTGATGATGATCCCAGAACTGTGAAGGACGCAGTCGATTCAGAGGATGGAAAACTCTGGAAAGAGGCCATGGTTGATGAAATGGCATCTTTACACAAAAATGAGGCTTGGGATCTGGTGGAGTTGTCGGCTAGAAGGAAACCCATTGGTAGCAAA
>APFE031688270.1:530-38727 GCA_000404065.3 Pinus taeda | reverse complement strand
GGATGAATGGAAGAAGGATGAAGAAGTATGGCCACTCATTCAAAAGTTGTAGAAGATCCCAATTCAAACAATATTGCTAGAACTTGAAGAGGAAGGAAAAATCATATTGGAACCTGGAGCAGTTATAGAAGCAAGAACCTGACAGCTACGAAACTGATCAATTTCAGAGTATCTCATCAAGTGGAAGAACTTACCCGCTGAAGATTCCACATGGGAGGACAAGAATTTTATACAGAAGCATCAAGAACTACTCAAGCGTTGAGGACAACACTTTTTGAAGGAGAGGGGCATGTTATGCCCCTACTGTACTAGTGTAACCCCTTATTGTTATTATTACAATCCCCTTATTATATTGTTGTACCCATGTAGTCTCCATATGTTACTATTGTGCCCCATAGAAGCCCACTATTGTTATTATTGTTCCCTTACGTTATTATTGTTACGTCAGCTCTGATTATATGATGACCCCTTTGACTCCTATATATAGAAAGGAGGTTTTTTCATTTATATCATCAAAGAATTATTCATTTGTGTAATGTAAAGGAGGTTGGCCCCTCGAAGAGGCTTATTTCTAAGGCATTAATCTATCTTTTCTATGTTTTTGGGAGCTAGTTTCATAACACACACTAGGCATTGGGTTTTAATGTGATACATTAAGACAGTATAAAGGCTCACATTTCGAGGGCAAAGGCTTACCCAATAAGTGGTGGAAATCTGCAAAGGGAAAGAGGATGTGTTCCCCATGTGAGCAAAGCATGATTCCAAATATCATTGATGCCTCTCATTATCGACATGTTATCTAAGTTGTGCATTTCAATATGGAATGTGCTGACCATGGCTCTTAGCTAGAGCGGCTACACCAAAATATGAGCCTTGTAGACGTAATCGCACTAATGATTGATGATGCATAGAATTCTCTTGAAGTGTTAAGCGATGGTCCATGCCTTCAATGTGACAATGAAATCTCCCCATTCACGCAAGTAGAGGAGCATTCTGAGATTACACGTTCTATTTGTAAACACATGTTTAAAGTAATTGAGCCAATGGGTTTTGTGACACTGGTTTATTTTGAGAGAAATGCAACAATTGACTTCGCTAACATCAAGGTAGCCATGCCCATGAATTGGCAATAGGCATGGGACATATGAGTCAGGAAGTCACAAGACAAAAGAGGAGGGTTTTAGCTCTGTAGTGTGACCTGAATGGAGTGTGACCATAGGACCTCCTTATGAGTCTCGAGGTCACATCTCAAAGCCACAATGAATGATCAGAAAATGTGACTAGCATCATGACATGGGATGCAACCTACACAGTTACGATTACTAAATTTTGCAGAAAACTAAATGGGTCAATCCTTTCCACACGGCCATTGTATAATCTCAGATTTTTAAATCTACAAAGTGTTCTGGAATCAACAAAGTCTTTCCAACAAATATGACGCAACTCTCAAATGTACCTACTATCAAGTCGCAGTTCCTTCTCAGGTCGCATGATTGGACTTTAAACTCCATCTCAGGAATGCAACCCATATAGCATTGCGATGATATGACCTTCACTAAAGTCACTTCATTTCTACGCCATCACTCTACAGGTCATAGAGAAGCATCGTAGAGCCTTAACAAATGACTGAGATATGCGACCTATAGGATGTCTGCGATTATGCGACCTGCCTGCTAGTCGCATCCATTGCTGCCAGTCTCTTGGCCGAGATATGAAACCTATAGGATGAATGAGAGTATGTGACCTTCTTTCTAGTCAAATCCTTTTTTTATCGATCCCTAGCTTGCATACCTACCTTATGACTTCGAAGGATGAGAAGTTGTTTTAGTTAACGTGAAGATTAATATGGAGTTCCCACTCGAACTCTGCGAACTCGCTGAGGTTTGGCGGAAATAATATGAGCCATCACATCGGAACAAACATGACCGAGTTGTATCTCTCCAATAGTTTGTCGGTAGAGGAGAGATTTATTCATGACTCTCTACTACAATCACGAGAATATCCTCACTGAAATATTTTTTTTAACAGTTGGCATGATATAGTTTTATGTTCCATAATATTATTTACCAAACGAGCAATGTAAAATGATGCCATGCTCTTAAAGTTAATAATTTACCCAATCATTCCATAGTACATCCATTGAGAAAACATTGATTAAGGAGGCATGAGGATACCCTATACAAATCACCTCCGAAGGCCACATGCATTGATAAGATGGTGGCCCAACGATTGACCACATAGGGGTCTCAATTAATTATTTATAAATGTCATCCTTTCAATCAATTAATTTTATTTCTAGTATCGTCTTTTTTATAAATGTGCTCAACCAGTGTTATTCTCTTGCAGGCATGGAGAAGGGTGAGAATGTTGATCTATGCGAATAAGTCAAGAAATCTTGCACATTGTGCCAATCTCAATGGCAGATCGCAAGGAAAATGCTTCAACAAAGAACACAACAACAAGATTTGGTCAGGTGTGGGCAAGCCACAATGATAGGTAGTTCAACGATTCATGTTTTCATGGTTTCTTAACAATGTCAACAATGAGACAGACACTAGGGTTTCCTTTCAACAACCCAGATGCCCGCCCTTCCAGTTTCCAAGAACCTTTCAATAAACTTGAAGGCACATTACCAGAAGATAGACAAATGCGAGCGATGCATAGTGGCAAGAAAACAGGTTGGCTCCAAGGCCAATCATTGACATCATTAGGACATATGGGCAACAAACACACTAGGGTTTTGAATAACCCTCCACCTTTTTCTCTCTATCTATTTCTTCATAATGTAAATCTCACCCACAATTGTATCAATGAGTATGTTGGGACTGATGTGAGCATGTAACAAGCATTTTTGGTCTGAGAAAGAAGTGGGGAAGCTCAAGAGTCAGGAGGGTAGCTGAAAGGGCATGGGGGGACGTCAACAGTCATGGTAGGTGAACAATCACCTGACCCATATAAATGTACCCTCCTACCTCAAATTGAGTAGACTTTAGCACTAGATTTGAGGCCAACATAGGTGGTTGATTGATTCATTAGTGCTAGGGCCAACCCACTCTTGGTAGCTAGGAGTAGGCTTGCAGTAGGGCTAGGGTTTTAACATCAGCCAATGGCATGAATAGCCCATATTCCACTATTGGGTATTGACCAATTGCATGATATGTGTTTTAAGTTGCAACATATTAATAAGATGTTTTCTTTTATCTTTGGCACTGATTTCCATGCTCACTCATGGTGGTTGTATTAGTTGTGTGGTACCTCACCATATTTGTATGTGTGCTTTCACATACGCAAGATGTTATGCTCTGATACATAATGGTTTCATGTTTGTTTCGCTCTTCAATCTGTGTTTACTTGTTCCTTGCAATGTTGGTGACCTATTTTGAACTACTTCACAATTGACCTTCGACATGTTCCTGTTTGTTATGTTTGATGGGGATTTAGATCACTAATCACCCTCATTGTTTATCTCTTATTATCATTGTTGTGACTTGTCTAAATCTCTTTCTGTATTTGTCAATCTTGGTCTGATTTTGTTTCATCACCTAGGCACCTCATTCTCACCCCACTTTGGCACCTTCTCATTTGATAACCAAGATCATAAAACATTCATGGTGGTAGTGGAGCCCACATACTTGAAGGGGTTCCTATCCCAAATGGTTTGAGGCATAATTGCGACTTCACACTAGGGAGACCTTAGTCATTGGTGGTACATTTTGGCCCATTAACAAATTAGTGCTAGAAGGAGGGCCAGATGATAAGCTGAGCCCTTAGAGCCTACAACTTAGTCTCATATCTATTAATGGCTCCTTCCAGAATCCTGCTCCCTTAGTTTTTATCTGGTTTGTCTATTTTTTGGTTTTCCATCCTCGAAGAGCAACTCCATCACCTGTCTCAGTTAAAATTTGATGTTTTGGATGGAACACCTCTAATCAAGCACATTTTTTATTTCCTCAAGTTTGTGAATCATTCGAGATCGATGATGAAGAGTTTTCTTATGCATTTTTCTCCCTCACCCTTGAAGGTCATGCCAAGAAATGGTGCCACACATTGCCAGCGACATCCATTCATTCATTCGAGCAACTCATCGGTAAGCTCCAACAAGAATTTTACAGGTACGATTTTCAAGATGTGTTGAAGACAATAAATGACCTTAGGATGAATCCTGAGGAATCTTTAGAGGATTGTTCTTTCAGATAAATGCATCTCTGTTTTGAATTTTCTGAAAGTGATGTCGATTGGGTGTATTTAAATATTAATTTTCAATGATTGGTTCTCACTCTTTACAATACTTTTGATTTAACAAGTCATATTTTTCATGAGTATCATCAAAATTTGCAAATTACAAAGTGTCCAGATTCTTCCCATAATTTTGCTTTTCCTATCTCTTTGAATCTGGAACAACCTAAACCCTTGAGGAAGAGATTATTGTTTGTGGGATCTTTTATCCTCCTGTTGACTTGTTACACAATAATATTGTGGATGTAAATGCTACAAATGATGAGCAGTTCTTTCTGGGAAACAAATATGATGGTCTCACCCCTAAATCCCTCATACATTATTTTGGTCTTGAATCTAAAAATCACATAACGTCTCTTTTGATTGAGTCCATTCAACATACGTCACACTATATCTCGGGACATCATTCACCTGGGCAAGATGGCTTTGGTCTTGTCTCAAGTAGCGTTGATTTTATTATTAAATCCACTAAACACATCAGGCCTGTAAATCCATCTTTCTCTTTGGAGAACATAAATGGGTAGGTTGTGAGTTCTGGTCCAATCAGTTCTCCTTCATCTAATCCTATGCATCTTTTTTACCCTGAATTATTCCATGGGTCTACTACACCAGCAGTTCATTTAGATAATTCATATATTTATCTTGCTCACATTGATTGCAATCATGTGCATGGGGGTGAGGTTTCACAGTCAAGGGATTCAGAGTTTGAACCCCTTATGCCTGATCTTTGCCACTCATAGTCCTTAATAGGTGAATAAGATGGCCCTACATCTCGTCTAGCTCAAGTTGATTCCCTCGTTTATTCCCTCGTTAATCCCTCTTCACCCCCAAGCCAAGATAAGTCTTATGTATTAGATACCCAACTTGATCAAACTAGTGGTTTCAACAGTTCTCATTTTACTGAAAATATATTCGCTCATTCCTCTAGTCATTATCCTACGTATCCATCTGTTGATCCTACGAAGCAACCAGAATTTGCTGACCCACCTTTTGAATGTTTAGGGACTCGTTAGGAAGTTGAGGCACTTCATCTTCTGCTGATGGTTATGTTAGGTTCTCACATTCTTAATGAGACCATTGAACCAAGTCAAATTAGGGTTTCTACACATCATTCTCCTCACAACATCATCTCACCGGATGTGAGCTCATATTCCCATCACATTTCAGCTGATGCGCATCAACCTCTATATCCTAATTTATTTGCTGAAGGGAGTGCTCTGGCCACTGTCTCAAATCTTTTTGATTGTCTCCCAGCCAATATAGTCACTCAACATATAGAATCAAATGATACCTTACAATCTCCTATATGGGATGTACAATTCACCTGATCTACCCTTTTCCTGACACTCTTGTAGTTGATTCAGTTAATTTTCAGGGATCTAAAGAGTCTCAATTGTCGAGATGCCAATCTATCAATATTCAGGCAATGGATCCAATCCACAATATTTTCACTCATAATTGTCCGATCACAACCTACGATAACCATATACATCCATCTACAAATATTGCGAAGCTACTAATATTTGATGGCACATCGTTTGGAGGTTCATAGGTTGGCCAAGTCGATGAGGCACTTTAGCTTACGCTAATTATTATGTAAGGTCCTCACATATTTGACAAAGTCTATGAATGATTTCAAGCTAGGGTTTCTAAAATTAGGGTTTCTTTGTTTGAATCATCGAGGATCTCAGTTACACCTAATAGAGGCCACTGTTTTAAGGGTTATCAAGTCGATCCTCCTCTACACCATGATAGGGTTGTTGATCGAATTAGTCTGGAAGATTCCTTTTCTAGCTGGAAACATCTTTCCTTACTTGCATTGGATTTAGGGTTAAACCTAAATGGATGTATGTTATGGCTGGATGATTATAAATTTCATGTTGGTGTTTCAATTTACTAGGATTGGGTTGCAGTTTTCCTTGAAAGGTTTTCTCTAAAATGTTTCCCTATAAGTGGATGAGATGTTTTTTCTGTTGTACACATGTTATAGGTAAGATCTTTTTTTTTCACAACTCTTGTCACAAGTTTTGATTCCTGTCATCTTTGTTTTGGCAGGTCAAGAATTGTTGTGGTGGCTTCACTCAAAGTTTGATTTCACATAACCCGACCTATGCTTTAGTTAAATCAGGATTTAGGGTTTATATTAGTTAGTTTTTAGTTTCACTTATTAGATGGCTGATTAGAATTTTCTTTACGATTAATTTACCATGTTTCATTTTCTTTACTATAGTTAGTTAGTTCCCTACTTGTTTCTTTTTGCACTCATGTCATTGCATTTGTTGTTTCTTAAATGGCATTCATGAAATCTCTACATACACATTGTAGTGTTCCTTTAATTGCAATTAGTTGATCTCTTCTAGACATAGCATTACATTGCGTCATTAATTGTGTCTACTACATTGAATTATACACTTTCCTTCTCACCTGGCACACACTTACCTTTCACCTATTGTAGAAATTTCACCTATGTTGCATACCACCAGATGAGCCTTCATGAACTTGAAGATTTCAGACTTGAGCCTTCATGAGCCTTCAACCTCTTCACACTTTTTTGAAATCCCTAGGAGATTTTCCTGGTCACCTTAACCTTAGAGCTGAAGGCCTACCCCTAATAATGGTGTGAAGTTGTGATGGTTAGACCGTTGAGTAGCCTCTCTTGGAACTAGTTATCAAAGTTGTATCCTAGAGATCTCTCCTACAAGGGAGGATAAGAACAAATTTCTCATCGAGAACCCTAATCTGCTTGAATGACCTATACCCATAACTTTTACCTAATGCCCAGTATCGTCTCAATTGTTTCAATGCCTTATGCTCTTTTTCACTTGTTAACTAGAAATGAGATGTGGAAGCTTGGCATGATCGAAAACCTACATCAGGATATCTCTTAGTTTCTGTCAAACAAGAAACAACCTCTCTTGCTCATAAAATAAGTCAGGATCCCTCATCTACCCTCGCATAATCAATGACCAAAAATAAGTGTAGATGTACACATAAAATAAAATGAAACCAAACAAAGGGTAAATGATTGAGAAAGGCTTGCTGCATAGAGAGGTAATGCAATGACTCGATTGGGGTGTTGACCAGGCCCACTTGTAGCAAAGCAACGTCAGTGATTTCTTGGAGTGACTCCATCAGGGTACTGTCCAGGCCCACTGGTAGTGGAACAACACCAGAAACCTACTTTTAAAATTCTAAATACAATAATCCCTCTTCCCTATTCTTTGCATCATCATCAACTATCATCATGTGTGAATTGTTAATTGGGTGTTTACTGACTGGAGAGACCTAGTTGAGGCACGAGGGAAGGCATATCTATAAAGGTTGCAACAATGCAAGAGGTGGCCATAGCATCTATTCAATATTCCTTTGCATCATTATTTGCACTTGAACTACTATAGGGGTGTTGACAGAGATACTAGATTCTACTAGTGGTTTGCCAATTGTTGTAGTTGCTACAACACCACCCAAATTTTTGGGCATATTCAAAATTTTGGGTACCCCACCACTCACCCTAGCATTCTAGGGTTTTTTATAAGACCTTCAATTGGTTACTCTCCCCGCAACCGTTCCTCCGAAACCCTTTTTCATGCCCCCACTTACGTAATGCATACCGCATTGATGAAGTTGTTTTTGAGGGCAAATTCTTTGATAAGGTGTTAGAGTCCTCATGTGTTGCCGAAGCCCCATATTTCCCTACTGACATTGCATAGGGAGATATATCATGAGATTGATGAGTATGGTTTCCTCTAAGTTATGTTAAGATTTAGGTAGGTGTTATTTTCCCACACACTTGGTAAACCTTGAATGATCTTGTAATGCCACATCCTCAAAAATGATTTTCACAAAGCACATGTAAGCTTTGATTCCAAGTAATTCAAATCTACAAAATCATGACCCCAACAAATGCTTTGGATATGATGATTCTGAAGGGTTTTAGGGACACCCACAGTGCTTACAATTTTAACATGCATATGCATTATTGGACATCTAAGGTTTAAATATTATTGGAAAAGAAGGTTTCTGAGGAGGCAAACAATGAAGCCCATGACATTAGAATATATGGCATACAGTTATGGAAAGCCCATGTAATCATAGTGTCCACAGAATTCTTTCCATTATTATTCCACCTAAAGTTCCAGCGAATCCTTGATAATTGCATTTTTCGTGAGACAAGTCTCAATGCAAATTTCACTTTTGATTCTTTGTCCCAACAACTGCCTCTCTCGCCAAAGCATCCCCGTTATAACCTGTTCATCTTCTTAACCTAGTGCAGCCTCCAATCATCCACGAAGACATGTTCCAAGCCATAATAAAAGGAACAAAATGCACTGCTGGAAAGCACATGTTATACATTAAAGGTGTTTGGAAGGGGATCTATTTCCAAAACACACAACAAGGCATCGTAGTAGAGACCCATATGCCCATATGCACAAACTTTCTCCACATAGCTCCCATGTTTCAATAACACACAGAGAAGGTAGTGATGAGGTCGTAGTCCAAGAAGGGAAGGGATCATATCGATGCTATTTGCACGCGCTAGGCATTGGGTTTGTATGTGTTGCATTAAGACGGTATAAAGGCTCACATTTCAAAGGCAAAGGCTTATCCAATAAGTCGTCATAAATTCACAAAGGTAAAGAGGAAATGTTCCCCACATGAGGAAAGCATGATTCCAAATATCACTGATGCCTTTCATTATCGACTTGTTATGTAAGTTTTGTGTTTCAATTGGGATGTGCTGCCCATTGTTCTTAGCTAGGGCAACTACACCAAAAGATGACCCCTGTACTCATAATCACGCTAATGATCGATGATGCATAAAATTCTCCTGAAGTGTTAAGTGATGGTCCATGTCTTCAACGCGATGATTAAATCTCCACATTCACACTAGAAGAGGAGCATTCAGAGATTACATGTTCTATTTGTAAACATAGGTTTAAAGTCATTGAGCCAATGGGTTTTGTGACAGTTGTTTATTTCAAGAGACATGCAACAATCGACTTCACTGACATCAAGTTGTCCATGCCCATTAATTGGCGATAGGCATGGGACATATGAGTTGGGAAGTCGTAGGACAGAAGTAGAGGGGTGTATCTTCATAGTGTGACCTGAATGGAGTGTGAGCATGGGACCTCCTTTTGAGTCGAAAGGTCGCATCTCGAAGCTGCAAAGAATGATAAAAAATGTGACTAGCATTGTGACATGGGATGCAACCCGCATGGTTACGATTACTAAATTTGGTAGAACACTAAATGGGTTGATCCTTTCCATAAGGATAGTTTATAATCTCAGCTTTCTAAATCTACAAAGTATTCTGTAGTCCATGAAGTCTTTCCAACAAATATGTAGCTCTCAAATGTACCTACCATTAAGTCGCAGTTCCTTCTTAAGTTGTATGATTGCAGTTTAGACTCCAACTTAGGAATGCAACCCAAAAAGCGCTGCGATGATGTGAACTTCACCAAAGTCACTTCATTTCTATGGCATCCCACTCCAAGTCATAGAGCCGAGTCATAGAGCCTCGAAAAATAACTAGGATATATGACCAACGGGATGTCTACAATTATGCGACTTGCTTGCTAGTTAATTCCTTTACTGCCAGTCCTTTGGCCAAGATATGTGACCTACAGGGTGACTGAGACTATGCAACCTTGCTACTAGTCACATCCTTTTGGTGCTGGTCCCTAGCTTGCATACCTACATTGTGACTTCAGAGGATGAAAAGTTGTTTTAGTTAACGTCAAGATTAATATGGAGTTCACATTGGGACTGTGTGAACTCACTGAGGTTTCACTGAAATAACATGTGCCATCCCCTTGGAATCAATATTGCCAAGCTGCATCTCTCCAACAGTTGCTCAGTAGATGAAAGTGTTATTCACAACTCTCTGTTGGAATCATGGGAATATCCTCACTTAATGATTTGTTTAATAGTTGGCATGATAGGGGTTTATGTTCCATAATGTTATTTACCAAATGAGCAGACTGAAATGATGCCATGTTCTTAAAGTTACTAATTGACCCAATCATACCTTAGTATGTCCATGGACAAAACATTGATCAAGGAGGCACATGGAAACCTTATGAAAATAACCTCCCAACGCCACATGCATTAATAAGATGGAGGCCCAACAATTGACCACATAAGGGTCTGAGCTAATTATTTATAAATGCCATCCTTTCAATCAATTAATTATATTTCTAGTATCATCTCTGTGATGAATGTGGTTGACTAATGCTATTTTTTTACAAGTATGGAGAGGGGTGAGAATGTTGATCTATTTGAATAAGTTAAGAAATCTTGCACATTGTGCCAATCTCAATGGCAGATCACAAGGAAAATCAAGAATGTCACCCTAGAAAAAGAAGCTAGGATCTCTACAGAACCCACATGAATAAGGCTTCAATGAATAACACAACAACAAGAGTTGGTCAGGTGTGGGCAAGGAACAATGAAAAACACTTAAACGATTCATTTTTTTATGGTTTCTTAACAATGTCAACAACAAGACTTGCACTAGGATTTCCTTTCAGCAACGTAGATGCCCCCCTTCCTGTTGCGAAGAACCTCTCAATAAACTTGAAGGCACATCACCCGAAGATCGACGAATGACACTGATGCATAGTGGCATGAATATAGGCTGCCTCCAGGACTAATCATTGGAATCATTCTAACATGTGGGCACCAAAGACACTAGGGTTTCAAATAACTCTCCACCTTTTTCTCTCTATCTCTTTCATCATAATGTGAATTTAACCCACCATTGTATTAGTGAGTATGTTTGGATTGATTTGAGCATTAACAAGTATTCTTGGTTTGAGAAAGAAGTGGGGAAGCTCAAGAGTTAGCAGGTAGCTGAAAGGGCATGGGGGAACTTCAAGTGTCACGATAGGTGAATAGTCACCTCACCCCTATAAATGCACCCTCATACCTCATATTGAGTAGACATTAGGACTGGAGTTGAGGCCAACATAGATAGTTGCTTGATGATTGAGTGCTAGGGCCACTCTTCTCTTGGTAGCTAGGAGAGTGAGTTTGAAGTAGGGCTAGGTTTTTGACATCGCGCAATGGTATGAACAACCATATTCCACTATTGGGTATTGAGCAATTGCATGATGTGTATTTGAAGCAGCAACATATTAATAAGATGTTTTCTTTTATATTTGGCATGATAATTATGCTCACTTATGGTGGTTGTATTAGTTGTCTGATACCTCATCATATTTGTAAGTGTGCTTTCATATACAAAATATGTTACGTCCTCATGCATAGTGGTTGCATCTCTGTTTCACTTTCGAATCATTCTTTACTTGTTACTTGCCATGTCAGTGACCTATTATGAACTACTTCGAAATTGAACTTCGACATCTTCCTGTTTGTTATGTCTCATGGGGATTTAGCTCACTAATCTCCCTCATTGTTTATCTCTTATTATTGTTGTTGTGACTTGTTTAAACATCTTTCTGTAATTTTTCAATATTGGGTTGATTTTATTCCATTGCCTGAGCACTTCATTCTTTCCCCAGTCTCGCACCTTTTCATTTGATAAGAAAGAGCATAAAATATTCATGGTGGCAGCTGGGCCGACATACCATATGGGGATCCTATCCCAAATGGTGTGAGGTCTAATTGGGACTTTACACCAAGGAGGCCCCTTAGTCATTGCCAGTACATTTTGGCCTGTCAACACTTAGCTTCTGGTCCAATACATGGTTTCGGTTCATTGACTGGATCAACTTATGAATTAACAACTTAATCTATCACTACATTTCCCCGGTCAATGGGTTAAACTGCTTAATCAACACGAGAAACTACTGGCACTTAGTCTTGATTTGGATATGGGTAAACATTTAAGGTTGAGTTTCAATCTAGCTCATCAAGAAAAGTTACTCACTCCAAACCTCAATCATGGAATGGAGATATAAAAAGGGGCGCTACTACAGGTCGTAACTTCCAATCTCCTTAGACTGCTTAGTAAGAGTTCCCTATGACTCACATAATATTTCAAATCCTGGTGTCTAACATGAAAGGCCATACTAGCTGGCCACATCTTTTTTGTTGAGAGAAAAATCTTTGGGATTACTAATCAACTTATATGTTTACCTAGAAGGACAACACATAAACTAACCTCAATGAAATAACAGTATACGTCCCTGTGAATGGCACCATAGAAAGCCAACATGACATCAATGATCCTCCTTGTTTTGAAATTCCAATATTTTATGAGTGTCTTTTGATAAATAGGGAACTATTTCTCAATAGTGGATTACATGAAGGGATCAAAATTGAATCTTTGCTAGTTCTTAGAAAGCGTTAAGTCTTTCCCAAAATATATTTTCTAAATTACCTTTTAAATTTATCCATATTTTAGAAAGAAAATAGACATTTATAAATTTAAATACCCAGTTAGTAAAATAGTCTTTGAATATAAGAGAATGGTAAAAAAATTAATTATTTAAATAAATTAATAGATTTAAATTAAAATAAAAAATAAAAAAAAATCCTTAATTAAATTATTTAAAAACTAATTACTTGGAAGTATTTAATTTCAAAAATTTAATTATTTGAAATAACTAATTCCAAAAATAAAAATATTTTTAAACATATATCTAATTATTTGAAATTTGAAATTACCTAATGACAAAAACTCAAAATTGCCTTATTTAAGAAATCAAAACAAATAAAAATCAATTGTAAACGGAAACTTGAATGGTAATACACTAATAAGGTAATACCATGAATTTTTATTTCTATAAATATCACAAGATTCACATCTGTCAACAATTTAAAGTATTAATAAGTTATTAACATGGAGTTTTCGATAATTATTACACATTCACATGCATCAATAAATTGGAATGTTAATAAGTTATTAGTTAGTATAGTGCTTTTTTACACCATCCTATATCCATCTTAAATACGATCCATATTAAATATGTATCTAACATGAGACTAGAGCGATACAATTTCTTCACTTACATTTTTTTTTATGAGCAGACATCATTTAAAAGTTTTGTAAAATTATTTATTTTTTCTTTTCTAGATTTTTTTAATTTTTTATTTTCACCTACATGAGAAAAAAATCAACTTTGACAATTGACGTACACACTTACACCATAATAGGTTGTAGAATGAGTCACACTTAGACATCATACTAGGCTCTAGAATGAGCCTCTCCTCTAAACTAGAGGGATCCAATTTCTTCACTTGCAAATTTTTTTATGAGAAGACATTATTTAAATGTTTTTTATGGTTATTTAATTCTTTTTTTAGCTTTTTTAAAAAATTTATTTTCACCCATACTACAAATATTTCAACTTTGATGACTGACAGACATGATTACACATCACACTAGGCTGTAGAATGAGCCTCTCGGCTAAACAAGTATTATTGGAAATAATTATTGACTTTATCAATAAACATGGTTAGGAAATAAGTCATCAATAATTAGTGGTTTGATATAGTAATTTAATGGATTGACAAAGTAGGTTGACATGGTAATTTTATATCTTCACATAGCCAAGATAAGATATTCTTGATATATGTGTGATGTAATAGAGAAAAGTATAATCTACCTCCATAAAAATATTGTCAATTATAATCGATTCACACTCATGAGTAAAAATATTGTTAATTATAATAGATTCACACTAGTCACTGTAAAGCATAGATGATAGATCTATACAAAAGGTATATTTGTAGCTTGTGATAGTGCGATTCAAATTTTTGTTGCCCCTTGCAACAATGGAAAGTTATTGATCTTCGTGTTTTGATTCATTGGAAAATGGTATTTTGTGTAAAATAATTTTCAAAATAATTTTTTTACTATGATAATAAATTGATAATTATAGTATGATATTTTTACATTTCATTTTCATGACATAATATTAGTTGATATTGATAGCTATGTTTATTAAACTTATTTGAGAAGGTTTCTGAAATTGAGAGAGTTGAGAAAGAACTTGATCATTTTCTTTGGAGAGTTTTTCTTTATTTATATTTTTGAAAAGTTATCTTCTTTGTAGAGTTTTTTTTTTTTGAAAAGTTAAGATCTCCAAGCTCATATGTTGATTGGAATTTGTTGGAAAGATATGTTACGTCCATAAGTATGTTCTCATGATTATAGGTGAATCTACTAACTCAGTCATTTCTTCTTGTTAAGTATTTTTCTTTTTCAATCTAAAACTATAAAATATTGATAATTTGAATGAATTCAACAATCATGAAAATTCTTTTTGATGGAGGTGAGAGCGAGATTACAGAGTGATTTGTGCAATCATGCCAACAACCTTTGAGATGATCACATCTAATTTCATTAAATGCGGGGTTGTAGTCTCCACCTGCATGCAAGTTTCAACATAGATGAGTTGGGGTTCAGGAAAATTATTGGTGTGCGTTTAGCTTGTTGTAGAAATTGGTTGGAAGCAATGATCTCCTGAAGTGTTTAGGGTGTTAACCAACTCTTCTCATCATTAGGGAACACAGTATCACAGACATGGAACCTTGACATGAGTGACGGGGGAGGGTAGGAGATCTTGAGGTATTTTTCTGAGCACACAAGGGTTGAATATTATGTTGGAAGTATGTGTATATTCATGGAAGTCCCCTAGGATTTACAATACTCCTTTATCCTCAAAAGATTGCATTGGGGTCCCCTAACCATTTCATGGAGGATTTATGGCAAGGCACAAGGGAAGCCTATGGAACTGACATTCCTCTATAATCTCGGGTAATCTAATTTTATGTTAATGGTTATTCTTTCTGTGGTTCCATAATTACCAAAAATTCCAATGGTTGATCGTAGGCATAAGTTGAGCCTTCCTGGCTCTTAAATGGCTACCTTGTTGTGTTAATTATTATTGGGTTAGTTGTTATTTCCATCATCCACTTGTGTGGGCGATTTTATTTTCCCTGTCCTCCATCTTGGGATTGGTGTAGAGTCTGGTAGCAGGATTTTGTTGGGTGATAGTGTTTTCTTCAGCTGATCTTGTCACCTATGTTGAAATTTTTTCTTTTAAGATGATTGGAAAGTAGTTTAATTTTGTAATTATGTTCAATAGTTAAGTATTCATCTCGGGTTTACATGAGAGAAAAGTACAATGTTCATCCGTTATCACTTTTCTGCCCATTGCTATTGGGTGTAGATATGCAGTCAAGATCTAACTTAACATTTTCAGAGTTAGAATTATTGATATTTTATATAGTGTATTATACTCTACGATTCCTTTTTAGACCTCAATTTAGCTCAAGAACGATCTAGAGTCTGGGTATTGGTAAGCAGGTTCTCAACAATTCTCTACCTCCATACACCTAGCCCAAAGACAGTAGTCATGATACATGTTGTAGATTATTATCTGGTTATCTTTTATGATTAACAGTTCATTATAGTAGAGGTGATGCAAGGAATGAAGGATTCGGAAGGCAAAGGTAGAAAGAATCAGCAGAGGAATGGCAACTCTAAGAAGGGAGACATTGTGATGACTTTCAAGAATAGTTGACACTTTTTATGTTCTGTACTTCATTTTGGATGTCGAAGAATCATGCAAAGATAGAGGATGAGATTTCGGAGAGGTGGACAGGAGGAGGAATCTCTCAAGGCCAAAACCTTTAACAAGAGAACGTAAATGAGGTGCTTAGTTGCTTCTAATGAATAATATGAGAGGGAATTATGATCGAGCTACATTTGTTAGAAAATATGGTTACCGGATAGCTGCATGCATTATCAGACTATATGTTATTGAACGAATTAAAATAATTGGTTAGAGATCATATCCATACTAGAGGATGATGCAAGAAATATCTTGAGGCCCTATTCCTATATTTGAAAATCAAAATCTTAATTGGAAGGATCCTCATGGAATAACAAGCTCATCAATATTGAATAGTTTTCGATATCGAAAATGTGAAACGGGAACAACGTAACATATGGTTTCATATGGAGAAAAAAGATAAAATAGCACACACTCAAATGTATTATGTATTAATGAATGAGGAAGTCACACACATATTTATACAAGCAATAGTCTCAAGATAGGAATTATATCTTAGACGTACAGTAGTGTGGTTTAGAGATTCTCTCAACCACACACTAAACTAGGAGAAACTATATTCTAGCTGATTCCTATTATGTAGGAACAAACTCCTCAATTGGAGAATTACAACCATAGACAAGTAGGAATTAATTATTTCTAACTCCCCCCGTTACTAACTACTTGTTATGATAGTGATTCACATACATGATTCTGCCAACCGTTATCAGTGTATATATGTACCTACAAATTCACCACCATCGGGCGAATTGCATGTGCAGAACTTCCAAGAACAAAGAGAGATCAGTGCCTTTCTAAGCCAAATATTCATGTCCAAATAACAATCACAAACAGTTGCGCTGATTGCACCTTTCGATGCAACTATCAGATAGAAAAGTGCGTCGACCCTCTTGTGCTCAAACACACCAATATTTGACACCGTGAGCCAGGTGTTACTGCAGTCTAACTGCTCCTACGAGCACAAAGCTCCCATGTACACGTTAGCCACTCAGGCAATATGCCACCACCGGGCAAATCCGATCTTCCACCACCAAGCAAATCCATAACTTAAATTTGCCACTTCCGGGCAAATCCGATCTGCCACCACCAAGCAAATCCAGAACTTAAATGTGCCACCTTCAGGCAAATCTTGTAGCCACTAAGGTTCTATGGATGGTTTCTGCCTTACCACCAACCATCCACAAAGGCAATCCATTACAAAGTGGTTTTAAGATCACCACGAACTTTCAGATGCCTTTAAAAAACTTACATTTCAATCCACATTTTGGAGTTTCTGGGTACATACAATGACCATTACAACAACTGGACTTGTTTATAACATGCTAGGGAGTCTATTTCGCAAACCACACTAAGTTAACAAACATCTATTTTGCTGTCCAGCATAAACGTTGTTGATGCTACTTTACCTCATCTGTTCATTGTTCTCATCTTGGGTGTCCTTGTCTGTTCAAATAACTTCTTGGAAATCCATGCTTAACCTGTCATTCGTTAGAGTTGAAAATTCTAACAAAATAGCTTTGCCTACATTGAGTTAGATAGTCTCAATAAGGCTCAATAATATTTAAACATGATTCCAAGAAAATAAATAAAGAATAAATTCTTCAAGTTTAATTTCTCTATCTCTGCCCATGGATGATTATTTTCCAAACATACCAGCAACTATTTAGAGTCCGGAACACTGCTCGTTCTACCAAATGCCAGATTTTTTCCTAGCTTCCATCGCCATCAAGGTAACTACCATTGCTACCATGCCTTTGACATAGCCAAGTATCTTCCTTCACCATCTACTTAGGAGTGGACTGTCGGCCGTCCAATCTCCAAAACAGTAACACATTCTCTCAACTACCACTTGGCTCATCAAGACAATTATTATGCCAATAATATTTGCGATACCATAATAGAAATCGCTAAAACACACATAATTACTAAACAACACAGCCATCATTAAGAATGGTAGTCCCATAACTCCCCTTCCCTAACATCTCAACAAACGCCCTCAGCAACTCCTCCAACTCAAACTGCTTCTTCCTATGAAAGAACACAAGTTTTACTCCAAAGTCCCTAATCTTCTGGGAAGGCTCTATAAACGTTCTCCCCACATAGTGACTCCTAATCAGGCTACTGTGCGTGTCCAGGATTGTAAGAAAGGGTATCAATGGCATGCTAATGGCCGTCGCCAAGAGAAATTCTCTGTTTCCTAATCTTACTAGAGCCCGCTAAAATAACTTCTAGTCACCAACAGATGTTAGAAAGTTCTGTTATTTTAAAGTCATAACAGCATGCTACTGGCCTAGAGCTTTCAGCACAACCAGTGATATCAGCAACGATCCTCTGAACCAGCAGATCTCATGATTTCAGGCACTTGCCAATGATATAAGCGATGATCCTCTCCAACCCTGCAGATCTCAAGTTCTCAGCCACCTGCAACAATCTAATCAATGGTCCTCTTCGACCCTGCAGATCTCGTGATCTCAGCCACCTGCGTGTAGGCAGCAAAAAACACGTTCCAGTACCACAACTCAGATTTCACTCTTCGACTGGCAGACAAACTACGAATCCGTTGGTAGACGCACCACGAATTCGTTGAGCAGAGTCACAAATATGATACACATATCCACAAATTTCAATGCTCTTTCAATGTTGATCACACTCTATATATCACGTGGCAGGTTGACTCTCCACGCAAGTTGTTAACCCAATCCGCAGATATTTTCACGCATGCATCTCTTAAAAACACTCACACAACTTCATGTTGTCCAACTTGATCTTGACATAAAATGATGGCTCTAGTGCCCAACCTCCACGCAACTGACTTGACACTGACCCTGGATCCTTCGATCTCACCACTCACTGCTCGACATATACAACCAGCTCCACGCAGGTAGTTCTCCAGCATATAAATAATAGTTAGTGTGCCAAAATTGGCTCTCCACCATCGACTGATTTAATTCACAAAATCAGTCACAAGATCTCAACTCAACAGGCACACAAGGATTCACTGTCTCGGCTCTACACTAAGGTGGAACTCACACAACATAGAACAACAGTCTCCACAACTGGATACATAGGTCTGTACCCGAGATCAGATGCGATCTGGGAATCAAATTCCCACACAACTCTTACCTAAAAGAAATCATAGATCCCTCAAAATAAACCGCAGATTGCTCCAACACCACCGTTGTCAACAAACTACCTCCACAGATCCCCCAATAGCTCATTTACTTGCTACACCTCTACACAGATAAACTGCGATCCATTCTACTAGTAATGTGTTCATTGCATGAAAATTTGCAGGCAACACCCAAAATCACTTTGTGATGCGATTCTCTGATTTCCATGACGAAGATCATGGTGGCTTCTTGCTGAGCTCTTGTTCTTGCTAGAGTTTAACTTGGCTGGATTCCGTTCATCTGAAGGACCGTAATCAAAACCGTGCACACAACAATACGCTTCTCTGGTAGATGCTGCCTCTCTTACATTTTCTTCTAGAGGCAATTTCCGCCCTTCTTTGACATTCTTTGTAATGCCATACCCATCTAGAAAATAATGGTCGAGCTCTCTCATTGCATCTAAATGTCCTATGGCAGCAGCCTTGGCACATAGAACAACTCCATCCTTTAGGACTTTGTCCTTTCTGAATCCTCCACTTCCATTGAATTTTATGATGGCCAAAGAATATAGGGTGCATGGGTGCGATGTAATTGCTGCTTCAGCCATTAAACTTAAGCCCGATCCTCTATTCATCAGGCAATAGAATCGAATCATGCCAAGCATGTAACAAGCTTCTCAATTGCCTATGTTGGCATAAAGTTTCAAAAATATATATCAGTACTAGCAATGAACTGTAGGTTCCTAGGGGCTCACATCCACGGCTCTCCATGCTCGCCTCATCCAATTGAGCCCTCCAGTGCTTAGACAGATTTCAAGCGACCTCATTCAACCAAAGTGCAATACTCCATATCACCAGCATGCAGCATGTAATCTTTCACATCATGCTCCCTCAACTCTCAAAACCTTGTTCGATGGACAAACTTAAAAACTAAAAAAAATACTCTCTTATTTCCCTTATACTCTGTTATTTCCCTCAGCCCACGACAGGCCAAGCCCACCAGGGGCTAGGCCCTTCGGGCTCTAATACCAAGATAAAATAGCACGCACTGAAATGTATTCGATATTAATGAATGAGGAAGTTACACACATATTTATACAAGCAATAGTCTCAAGATAGGAATTCTGTCTTAGACGTACAGTAGTGTGGTTGAGAGATTCTCTCAACCACACACTAAACTAGGAGAAACTATATTCTAGCTAATTCCTATTATGTAGGAACAAACTCCTCAAATGGAGAATTACAACCATAGACAAGTAGGAATTAATTATTTCTAACTGAAAATGGACTCTAGCTCGGGTATGTTCGAGCTTCACATCCCATGTGTCGCATCACTGTGAGCACCATCGAGATCTAGTGCATGGAATGTAAAACCTATCAATTCTTCTCACTAATCTATTTTGATGTTATTTCATAAGAATTTTGTAATGATAGATATATAGAATACATAGTAGATCTTTTCGAGATGTATTTGTTTCAATTTTAGATTATTACTCTATGAATAGGTGGCAAAAATCATCTCATTCCTCATTGGGTAGGTTGAGGTTATCTATCGTAAAGAATAATTGTAGAAAGTAAAAGACTGATGTAAACTTCTTGGGTTAATAGAAAGGAGCAAACAACATATAAAAAAAATTGCCATGTAAAATTATTAGATTATAGTTTGGAATTTTTTAAGTTATAGTTTTCAAATTATTACCATTTCAACTCTAGTATTTAGGCCAAAATCCCCTATAAACTACAAGTTAGGTTATAAGTTGAACATGTATTTAGTTAATAAGTAACACATGCTTTGGATTAAAAAAACCAATAGATGCCTCTTTAAACAAGGGATGTAGTTCAATAAATTTCATAAAATTTACAATAAAATTAAATATTTACATTCAGATGATGCATTTGAACAAATTTCGTAGAATTGGTAATAAAGTTAAATATTTACATTCAAATTATAGCAAAATGAAATTTAAATCTCAAGCAGACACAAGAGATGAATTTCAATAAATTTCATAGAATTCGTAATAAAGTTTAATATTTGCATGCAAATTATAGTTAAATGAAATTTAAATCTCAGGGTGGATACAAGAGCTTGGATATGGCTTGAGCTAAAAATGAATGCTTTTGAGAAAAAAAATGTTGAATGTAGATGATGCAATGAACTCACTATTTTACCTAGATTTGATATGCATGCAAACTATAGGGTTTATCATTGGATTCATAAATTTCACCTTCCACCACTCAAATAAAGTTGAAATAATTTTTAATGATGCTTCTAATTTTATTATTTGTTTTCTTCTGTTCTTAATATTTAGTTATTGTTTTTGTTTCCATATTTTCATTTTTTTTTTATTTTAAGTGAATAAATATGTCTTTATTATAGTAAAATGGTTCCCATTGGTTTTCTTAAAAAGGATAAACAATAATTATCACTTATGGATTTTTTTGGAAACAAATATCATTCTGATTAGTTGTTTCCTTTCCAAAATTATTTTGATGTTGATCTACCTAAAAACCATGACTCAAATAGCATTGAGATTCCTTAAGTGGAGTAGGCATGAAAGAAAGACAAAAGAACAATCGAGTCAAATGGAAGACAATAATTCCATGGGATTATGTTGTAAAATATTGTAATCAGGTTGAAAAGATAAAATGCTCTTTGTGTGTTAAGTATAAATGGGAAACTTTATTGGCTAAACCTGAAAGCACAACTCTTCAAGTTGGTGGTATAAATTGACAAAATGTCTCTACAACTTTTTGAGGGAGAAACCAAAATAGGTAATCTTTCAATTACAAAACATGTAGAGCTAGTGGTAACTACTAAGAATGAGAGAATTAAATCAATAATCGAAAATATGTATCTTTTTGTGATACATCATTTACCATTAGAAGTGTATAAGCCAATTTGTGATTTGAATAAGTTATAAATGCACTCCAAACATCCCTTTAATATTTGCATAAGAATATACAAATTCAACATCTATAAAAGAGTTTCTACAAGCTACCAAGTAGGTATATCGACAAAGGTTAAAAGATGAGTTTCGTCACAATCCTTTTCTACTCAATTTTACATGATGAAAGTACAAACATAACTATGAACCAACACCTCATTATATATACTATATATTTGATAGCTAAAGAGGCTAATGTGTGACAAGATTCGTACACTTACTTCAAATTAAGGATGGAACAACTCAATCTATGCATGATGCAATAACAACTCTTTTAACATAGATGGATTTATCTTTGATGAAATTAGTTGGATTTGGTTCTCATGGAACTTCTGCCATGAGGGGTATACATGAAGGTTTATCAACTAATTTATGTCAACATTCTCTTCATTTATTAGATATCCATTGCATTTCACATCAAGAAGCATCAGGAGAAAATGATGCTTCATCTTCTTTTCTAAAGTTGCAATTCATTGACAAATTCACAAATAATGTTTATTTTTTGGCTTGGAAGATCTATTAAAAGACATGGAGAACTAAAAGATCCAATGGAAGAATTTCAAGTCACCATGATAGAGGTGTTCACCAAATTAGGTAGTTGTATAGAGCAATGGTCATGGGAAGAGTTGTTAAGATGATGTCTACTTTGTTAAAATATTGAGAGTTAGGGAAAAAATAAATGTATGACTTGGAAACAATATTTCAAGTACAATTTTGCATCCATTTACATGTAGATATAAATATTGAGTAATTAAATTGAATCAAAATTTCCAAGAGAATCATGTTAATATTACTTCTATTGGAACTAGTTTAGATATTATAATTAACATGTTTCTAAGTAGTTTTTAGGAGGCATATTTGTTGATGGTATAGTCCACACATCTTGATGCAAGCACAAAACTAAACTCAAGGTTTCAAATGGTGCAAATATGCTACCTGTACATCCATTGAGGTTCATGGGTTTTCCAATACGCATAGACCAAGGACACTAGATGATTGGTTTCTTTTAGGTAAGAGATTTGTAATGAATTTGATTGATTACCAAAATATGAGGTGCACAAATTTTCCAATATTTAATGATAAGTTCTTTGGTCCTCATCATTATTATGAGATAGATGATAGAGACGCAAACAAGATGATTAGCATGCTTATATGAAAGATTTAGTGTTGGAGATTCACTTATTGTGGTTATTGCTACATGTTTAGGGGAGATAGATGACTTTGTTTGTACTATCTATAGATCATACAAAAAAATATATGAATGGAGCACGAGATCTATGTGGAAATGAACTTGAATGGTTTGAAAGATTTTCATGTATAATATGACTATAACAAACTATTCTTGTTATTAAAGCTAATACAACCATATGTGAAAGAGAATATGAAAATTAAATAAGATACAAAGTGATGATAGACCAAGAATATCTTTGGACATATTAGATATAATAATGTCTGTTTCTTAAGGAACCTCATGCTCTAAATAAGGTAACCAGAAACACTATTTATAATGTAGGGAAACTAATAAAAGCTTCAAAGCCACTTCCATTAGGAAAATAACTTCATCTTATCCATGAAGTTATTAGTGGTTAGTATCCGTGTTCATTATGGTTAGGTTTGCATGAAAATGAGTGGTAAGTAGTTTATCTAAAGGGATTTCTTCATTCGCGTACAATGTTAAGGCATACGATGTTTAGGCCATATTCGTTGAAACATAAATAGATAGTTATGTTTATAAAGAGAAAAAAGGTAAAGGAAATGGAAATAATAGTGAAATTGGGAAAATTACCATATATATCTTGAAGCATATGAAATTGGAATGGTTACCTTTTTTAATATATAGATATATTATGTAATGGTTTTATTGGGGTCGTTGCCACACACACCATTAGGCATGGCTTTCGAAATTTCTCTCAGACACACTTGAATTGTCACGACACCAGGGCATCGGTAGTCTTTCAACCGTGCTAGGCGAGGTGCGGCACCACCGAACACTTTCTTTTCATCAATAGTTATGTTCGTGGACTACGCCTTTACACTTATCCTACTTAGTTTGTGTTTCTCAACCAAGCATTATTAATGTTCCTTTATACGAATGAATACCCATACACATTCATTAACATCATCAATTATACATGAAGAACACAATTGCACAGTATAAAGGGAGGGGAAACTCCCTAAACAATGAGTCTGCCCAACAATATATTATACAGTCTTTTACAAGTTACAAGCTTTACAAGTATACTTGGTAACCCCAAGTTTCATCCTTAGCCAATTTTACAATCTTTGGCAAAACTCGGTTTCCTAGCTCATCGGCACCTTCACACGGTCGCCGCATGACTCACCAACCCTTTGTTCACCTTGTGGCACGATCGTGTTTTTTTCCCAACTTGGGCGTGCCTCCAAGTCGTCACACATGAGCAGCTCTACACGAGACACACCTCCATTCACAATCTCAACACTTCACCAAAAGTCACACTGTGCACACTTGCATGACAGGCGGGCGCTCACCTGAGTCACCCAAGAACCCGTGCCAACTCATCGCACAAACTGGGCACCCACACCTTCGTCTAACTGTCGGGCACTCTTTCGCACAACCTGGGTGCCACACCCATGCACAGCGTAAACTTCGATTGGTGGGTGACCCTGCCCGTGCCCTTCACCCAAAACTGAGAAGATGCATTTTCCCCTCGTGTAGCCTTACCCAAGGTTGGGCACATCACCATTCTACGTCTCCCTTCTATTGTTGTGGCTACTCTTCATTCTACACACTTCTATACATGTTCGAGAGAAGTTCGAATGATGCCGAATGAGCTCCAACTCGTATACAATATATACAATCCTTGGATGGTCGCACCATCCCTTGGCCAACCTCTATTTCATGTTAAACCAACATGTCCGTCCATTCTTCTGGCTGGTTGGCCCATCGACCAATGCCCTCAACCATTACTTCCAATCGTCGGCTTCATATCGTTGAATTCCCATGTTGTTCACCCTATAAACATGGTCGCTCAACCCATATACACATTTTATTTTATGTCTCCTCACGGGTTGGTCATAGATCTTCCATAACTTGTCGCTCAAGCCGCACTTCAATCGGCAATGAGTTCTCGGACCACAGGTCCTTACATCCCACTCCACCTGAAGTCGTTGTCATCCTCGACAACATACCATCCTAGTAGCCATCCACCAAGATCAAAATTTCCATATCCGAACAATCTTATCCATGATATCAACTCCTCCATATACTGCAAACATCCCTGCAAGATATGTACAACCACCCTCCATCATGTGTCGTCCTCATCCTATAGTCTACCTGTCAAGTGTAGAACCAATACTGACACATCTCTGCCATGCATTGACCCATCTCGACTAATGCCAACAGACCTTTGCACACTGGTACCCCTCATGACTCGAACTAGTTGGGTAGCTAATCCAACCATACTCTCAAACCATAAGAATGCACATCCTTATGTCCCCATTAGTCTTTCCTTGACTTTTGCTACATCTCGGACTCATCAAGAATCTGCTCAATTCCCATGCTCAGGTCCATGGAATCTGCATCCCATCTACAACATTTTCAGCCCTCGGCCTTGTTGTACAAGAATGCACAACCTCTCCTCTGGCTCATACATCTCTATGTCACAACAACATTTGTACAACATCCTTGCTTCGACATTCCCTATAGAATGTCCATGAATGAAACCTCTACACGTGCTCTCGCATAATGTTCCTGCATAACTATCATGCTCCATATATCCAACCTGATGTCCATGACTCTATGATGTCCAACCCATGTAGAATCCATCCCAACATCTGGCCATCTGCATCCAAGTCTACAATCTATCATAAAGAAGCATCCTCCCAAGGCCCCTTGCTAAGTTGGTGTAGCCCCGGCCAAACAAGGTCCCTACACCAACCCTTCTCCAAGGTTGTCTATAGAGAAAGGAGGGCCAGGAAGTTTCCTCCCTAACTCTCATCCACCCATGTATCAGAATGGTAGTTGTAGCCTCAATCTCCTCACATGTACACCGAAGCTCTCCATGCTTGGCTTTCGTCAACTGAAAGTCATATATGCCCATAGCATACCTACAAAGGTCCACTATACTAGCCAGATCTCTACCTGCATAATCTTCTCCAATCACTGCTTCTAAAGTAGTACTTGGATTCCCTTCTTTCGCAACTCAATTATGAAGATGATCAGTAGAAGATGTCTATGTCAAGTGCTCCAAGGTTCGTGAGATTTCCCTCTCACTTACTTCATTCTTTCTTTCTCTTGCAACAAATTCAATCAACTTCCCTTCCTTCATTATTTGGGTCATCCTCCCAAGTCCCCTTTGCTCCACATCCTCATTCTTCACATTAAGATCTTCGGGATACAAAGTCATAGAATTCATCCTCGGTCTATACCCCAAGCAACTCCTTCTATTCATTGGCACCATCATGGTTCTCCCTTCAGCTATTTTAGAGAATGTCTCGGTCCACCATTGGTATGGCTTGTGCAAGCCTCATGAAATCTTGCCCTAGCACCATAGAATGATCATCCATGTCCACGATCCTCAAGTCCAACTTTCCAAACCATGATCCCACTCTCACCTAAGTGTTTTCCATCACACTAATAACAGCTATCATGGTAGAGCTGACTGCTTTGAAAGCACTCCATTCCCTCTCCATCTTTTCTTTCTTCCCAAAGGAATTTGGTGCTTTCCAGCTTAAGAAGCTATGAGTAGCTCCCATATCCACCAAAGCTGCCAATCTCTTGCCCTTCACAGTCACCTGCACAAAACTTAGCTTCAAGGAATCACCTCCTTTTGTCCACTTTATCTTATGTCTCACATCAACAACAAGAATTTGGCCTCAGAAGTGTCAATTGGCTTGTGCTCCAATTTGACATTCCTCCTAAGGTACTTCACTTCCTTTCTTTGCTATTCTAAGCAACTCGATCCTGGTCTAGCTTGATTCCCTTCAAGCTTGTCCTCCATCGCATTCTGCTCAAGCATACCAACCAAATACCCACTGACTACTTCCATAGAACTAAGCTTTTGAACATCGTCTAGATTGTCTCGGTAGTGAGTTCCCATCCTATCAATGTAGTCAAGTTCTTCCTGCTCAATTACAATGATCTTTTTACCAAGAAGCTTCTTCTTTATCTCCTCCTCAACTTGCTTGATTTCGGCTTCCATCATGGCACTTTTCTTCCTTAACTGGGCTCTTTCATCCAAGAGCTCTTGAAGACCAAGACCACTTTGTTAGATCTCCTCATTAAGTTCCTTGAGTTCAACATCTGTCGTACTTCCGCATTGGCTTTTGAGTTCTTCAAGTTCCCTCCTTAGTTCAAAACAACCTTCTCGAATCTTCATGTTCTCAACCTTCATTGAAACCTGCAAATACCTATCACCACTATTACCAATTTTCAAGCTTCCAAGTGTACCCACAACTGCACTTTGTCATGAGCAACCTTGTTGTAATACCAGCTCCAACCGAGCTCTGATACCACCTGTCACAATGCCGGGGTGGCGATAGTCTTTCAACCGTGCTAGGTGAGGTGCAGCACCACTAAACATTTTCTTTTCACCAATACTTATGTTTGTGGACTATGCCTATCCACTTATCCTACATAGTTTGTGTTTCTCAACCAATTATTATTAATGTTCCTTTATACCAATTAACACCCATACAAATTCATTAACATCAACAATTATACATGAAGAACACAATTGCACAGTGTAAAGAGAGGGGCAACTCCCTGAACAATGAGTCTACCCAACAATATATTATACAGTCTTTTACAAGTTACAAGCTTTATAAGTATACTTGGTAACCCCAAGTTTCATACTTAGCCAATTTTACAATCTTCGGTAAAACTTGGCTACCTAGCTCATCTGGAACTCCGCACGGTCACCATACGACTCACCAACCCTTCGTTCACCTTGTCGCTCAATCGTGTTGCTTGCCCAACTTGGGTGTGCCTCCAAGTCGACAGACACAAGCACCTCTACATGATACACACCTTCGTTCACAATCTCGACACTTCACCAAAAGTCACATTGTACACACTTGCACGATGGGCGGGCACTGACCCGAGTCATCCAATAACTAGTGCCAAGTCATCACACAAATGGGGTGCCCACGCCTTCGTCTAATCGTCAGGCGCTCTATCGCACAACCCGGGTGCCACACCCGTGCACCCCTTACACTTCAATCAGTGGGTAACCTGGCCCGTGCCCTTCACCCAAAACCAAGACAATGCATTTTTCCCTCGTGTAGCCATGCCCAAGATTGGGCGCATCACCATTTTGTGTCTCCCTTCTATTGCTGTGGCTACTCTTCATTCTACGCACTTCTTTACATGTTTGAGTGAAGTTCAAATGATGCTGAATGAGCTCCAACTCGTATACAATATATACCATCCTTGGATGGTCGCACCATCCCTTGGACAACCTCTATTTCATGTTAAACCAACACGTTCGTCTATGCTTGTGGCTGGTCAGCCCGTCGACCAATGCCCTCAACCATTACTTCCAACCGCTGGCTTAATATCAGTGAATGCCCATGCTATCCACCCTATAAACAGGTTCTCTCAGCCCATCTATGCATTTTATCTTATGTCTCCTCATGCGTTGGTCATAGAGCTTCCATAACTCATTGCTCAAGTCGCACTTCAATCAACAGTGAGCTCTCGGGCCATGGGTCCTACCCCTACACCTGTAGTAGTCTTTCAACTGCTTATAGCGAGGTCTGGCACTACCAATCCTTTTCTTTTCACCAATACTTATGATTGTAGACTAAGCCTAACATTCCATACTTAGTTTTATTTTTGTTACGAAGTATTATTATGTTTCCTTTATACAAGTGAAAGCCCGTAACATTCACATAAACAACATTATACAAGAGAAATGGACAACAGTATAAAGGGAGGGGAAAATCGCTGCAATATGAGTCTACCCGAATCAATATATATAATCTTCTTTTACAAGTACAAGTTAAATCTTGGGAAACCCCAAATTTACACTTAGCCAATTTTCAAACTTCGGTAAACTTGGTTGCCCAGCTCGTCGGCACCTCCGTACTGTCGCCGCACGACTCACCAATTCTTCATTCACCTCGTCGCATGATCATGTTGTTTACCCAACTTGGGCGTGCCTCGTCGTAATCAAGTTGCCACACATGGGCACCTCCGCACGAGTCACACCTCCGTTCACAATCTCAGCACCTCACCGTTTCCACTGTTGTGTCGTGCACATCACGCGTTACCCAAGTCGCCCATCTACACGATTCTTCATTTTGGCATGCACGGCGTGCCCTCCCTGGCCACCCATCTGCACGTCCACTTATTCACCCAACCTTGTTCACCCGAGTCACCACACACGTTCACCTGGGTCACCACACAACTTCACCTGGTTCGCCCGATTGACCTCACCCCTTCACCCGGCTTGCTCGTATGACTTCACCTAGGTTGCCCGAACGACCTCACCCAGGTCGCCACATGACCTCACCTGGGTCTCCCAAACGACCTTGCTCAAGTTCTTCCTGAATGACCTTCCCGAACGACTTTACAAATGACTTCTTGAATGACTTTCTCGAACAACTTCTAGAATTACTTTCTCGAACGACTTCCACGAACGACTTCCTCGAACGAATTCTTGAACGACTTCCTCAAACGAATTCTCAAATGACATCATCGAACGAATTCTCGAACGACTTCTCCAACGACTTACTTGAATGAATTCCATGAACGACTTCACAAACGACTTCCTCGAACGAATTTTTGAACGACTTCCTCGAACGACTTCTAGAACAACTTCCTCGAACGAATTCGTGAATGACTTCCTTGAACGACTTCTCAAACTACTTTTTCAAATGATTTTTCCACCCGAGTTAAACCTGTCGTGCGGGCTCATCCATGCACTACAGAACTCTTTGTTCGAACTCGTGTTCATCAAATGATGGTCGTTTGCCTCTCAAATGCCCTCCAATATATATAAGCGGGTGGCGGGTTATGTCATCTGGCCGACCCGGACCAAATGCCCAAGCCAACTCATTCAACATGTGTTGTCTTTCCCAACACCTTATAAACTCGTTTCTTGGTTGTTTCGTTTCATTTTTTTGCACATTCTTTGCACGGTGGAGTCGCCTTCCCCGTCACATGGACTGCAAGTCCTAACATCCTCCCCCACTGGAAGTCATTGTCATCCTCGACAATATCTCATCCTGGCAACCATCTGTCACCAAGATCACCATACCAAGGTATACACCCCATCAGTATGCCATACATCGGAAATCTTCTCAATCCATGATCATCAACCACCCTGTCACAATCTCCACATGCTGCTCCCCATCGTGGAAGGTTGGTCCCTCCATCTCAAGTTACATGCTTCCTGCAACATATCCTGTCGACCTCATCATGTGTTGTCATCATGTGAACTGCTACCATGACACTCCAACATAATGCTAACACATCTCTGTACATGCCGGCACCCACGTCTGAACTAGTCAGGTGATCAGTCCAACTGTCATGTTCAAGCCATGAGAATGCACATCCTCATGTCACCATCAGTCGTTTCTCAAAACATCCCATCACATCCTCAACTCGATCAAGAATCCATCTCCATATGAGTGTAATCCATGCTCAGGTCCATGAAGTAGCCCTCATCTCATCTACAACATGATGTCCATGATGTCTGGTACTAATGTGCTGCATGAAATCAGCCACATCTACCCCAACATCATCGTCCATCTGCAAAACATCCATCTCCTCAAAGTGAAGAGATCATCTCATCAACCTGACTCTCGATGTGCCACATCTAAGTCCATGAAGCAACCTTCATGATATCTGCAATGTGCCGTCCCTCAAGTCTGGCATAGAAACAAGTATATACCTATCTCATCTATACATATGCTGCCCATGATCATAGATCAATCATCTCCCATGTCTCAAAAGTGGTTAAGGCTCAACTCAACCCATGCCCAAGTGTTGCTACCAAGGCCTCATCATTGTTGTAACTCCATCACTCCAAAGTGTCTCATATCGATCCTCCACATCAAGTCACTCTTTCAAGCAATTCCCATACATGTACTTGAAAGTATGCACCCCATCCTGCATCAAAGTCTTTGACCTCAGCTCCTCAATGCATCAGATCCTCCAAGTCCACCATATATGAAGTCCCTAAAAGTCACAACCTCATCTCATCATGAGCTCCATGAGTCATCTCCAACAACATATTAGCAAGCATACAAGTCTCGGCCTAAAGGTCTCTACAAGATGCCTCAGCTCTCCATGTAGTAGGAATGCTCCATAGCCTTCTCACAACTCCATCCAAGTCCATGGCCTTGTTGTACATAAGTGCACAACCTCTCCATCGGCTGATAAGTAAATCATCTCCATGTTGCACTAGCAAATCTACCTGCACAACATCCCTGCCTTAGCACTCCTCATTGGATGCCCACAAGTGACACCTCTACAAGTGCTCCTGCATAATGTCCCTGCATAAGACTGCCATGCTCTATGTCTCCAACCTAATGTCCATGACTAAGTTGCCCATGTAGTCCAACCAAGTAGACCCACCAGAACAAGCAGTCATCCTCATCCAAGTCTGCAATCTTCGGTCTAGTGAACTCAGTCACCCAACCATATCATCATCATCACAAGTCCCTTCCATCATAGCTCCCCTACTAAAGGTTCCACCAAGACTTGCTCTTGGTCTCGTCCCTGAGAAGTCCACCCTTGTATCATCAAATGTAAGTGTGTGCCCTCCTCAGTCTGTCCATGAGTCATGCCTGGCACTTAGCCAATTCTCCATGTGGCTAAAGCATGACCCAATCCTCCACAACGATCATCATGTTCCTCCCTTCTCACAGGCCTTCGTACCTTCTTCCAAAAGTTCACAAACAACCCCAACAAGTACTGCAACAGTCAACAATCCTTGCCTCTCCATACAAGGCCTTATCATAGACATCCATGGTAAGATCCTCTCTAGCATCGGCAAACTGGCATGCGCCTATCACCCCCCTACACCTGCGGTAGTCTTTCAACTACTTATAGCGAGGTACGACACTACCAATCATTTTCTTTTCACCAATACTTGCGATTTTAAACTGCGCCTAACATTTCATACTTATTTTTATTTTTGTTACCAAGTATTATTTCTTTATCCTTTGTACGAGTGAAAGCCCATAACATTCACATAAACAACATTATGTAAGAGAAATGCACAACTGTATAAAGGGAGGGGCAACTCCCTGCAATATGAGTCTGCCTAAATCAATATATATAATCTTCTTTTACAAGTACAAGTTAAATCTTGGGTAACCCCAAATTTACACTTATCCAATTTTCAACTTCGGCAAACTCAGTTTCCCAGCTCATCAGCACCTTCGTATGGTTGCTGCATGACTCACCAACTCTTCATTCACCTCGTCACACAATCGTGTTGTTTTCCAAACTTGGGCGTGCGTCATCGTAACCAATTCGCCACACATGGGTGCTTCCGCACGAGTCACACCTCCGTTCACATTCTAAACACTTCACCAAAAGTCACACCATGCACACTTGCATGACGGGGGGGCACTCACTCGAGTCACCCAAGAACATGTGCCAAGTCATCACACAAACCGGGCGCTCACCTTTCGTTTCACCATCAGGCACTCCTTCGTAGAACCAGGGCACAACACACCCGTGCACACCCTTCTCCGACTAGCAGGCGCTCCTCTACCCATGCCATTCACCCAAATCCAAGAAACGCTACCTTCGTGCAGCCTTGCCCAAGAACAGGTGCATTACCCAAGTTCTGCACCTTCACCTCTTACTGCATCCACCTCTAGATATGCACACTTATTTACATGAGTGAATTCGTTATTGTGTGTTCAAATGAGCTCTGCGCCTTCCTAGTTTATACGAGTGGTAAGGCAAGGTCGTGGCTGCCCAGCTGACCTGCCTATGCCCTCAAACTCCATTGCATATGCTACTAAATGTCCTGTCGGCCATCATCCAAATGCTTCATTTGTTGGTTGGCCCATGGGTGGTTCATTCACACTCCCATGCATACATATACCCATCGCTCTCCCCTCCTATGCATCGCATACCACCTCCGCGTTGATGGTCCGAGCTCATTCCTTCATTATTTGTCATCGCACCTCAGCCAGAGCATGTGCAAGGCATGCAGGTCCTTACATCTAAATTATTGAATGACTTTCTTGAACGACTTCCTTTAACGACTTTTCTGAACGTGTTTTCCACCCAAGTTCCGCCCGTCGTGTGGGCTCATCCACGCACTTTAGAACTCCTTGTTTGAACTTGTGTTGATCGAATGATGGTCGTTTGCCTCCAAATGCCCTCTAAAATATACAGGCAGGTGGCGGGTTATGTCACCCAGCCGACCCACACCAAATGCCCAAGCCGACTCATTCAACATGTGTTGTCTCGCCCAAGAGGAGGGTCGGCCTGCCCAACTCATGGGACCACCCCCTCAACTCACCCAACACCTTATAAACTTGTTTCTTGTCATGTTTTGTTTCACATTTTGTACATCCTTCGCAGGGTGGATTCTCCCTATCCATCGCACGGACCGCAGGTCCTAACATCCTCCCCCACTAGAATTCATTATCATCCACGACAATATCTCATCCCGGCAACCATCTATCACCAAGACAACCATACCAAGGTATACACCCCATCGGCATGTCATACATCAGATATCATCTCAATCCATGACCATCAACCACCCTGTCACAATCTCCACATGTTGGTCCCCATCGTGGAAGGCTGGTCCCTCCATCTCAAGCTACATGCTTGTTGCAACATATCGTTTTGACCTCATACCTTATACATAATGTGTCAAGTGATCAGTCCAACTGTCACGCCCCTATACCTGTGGTAGTCTTTCAACCAGTTATAGTGAGGTGTGGCACTACCAACCATTTTCTTTTCACCAATACTTACGATTGTAGACTACGCCTAACATTCCATAGTTTTATTTTTGTTACCAAGTATTATTCTTTTATCCTTTATACAAGTGAAAGACCATAACATTCACATAAACAACATTATAAAAGAGAAATGCACAACAGTATAAAGGGAGTGGCAACTCCCTGCGATATGAGTCTGCCCGAATCAATATATTATACATTTTTTCCACTTTTACAAAGTATAGGCTATGTCCTTGGGGTACCCCAAATTTATGCTTAGCCAAATTTCCAACTTTGGCAAACTTGTTTGCCTAGCTTTTCCACACCTCTACACGGTCACCGCATGACTCACCAACCCTTCATTGACCTTGTCACATGATCGTGTTGTTTGCCCAACTTGGGTGCGCCTCGTCATAACCAAGTCACCACACACGGGTGCCTCCGCACGAGTCACACCTCCATTGACAATCTCAACACTTCACCAAATGTCACACCATGCACACTTGCACGACGGGTGGGCACTCACCCTGGTCGCCCAAGAACCTGTGTCAAGTCATCACACAAAACAATCACCCACGCCTTTGTTCAACCGTCAGGCGCTCCTTCGCACAAACTGGGCACCACACACCTGTGCACGCCCTTCTCTTCGTTTGGAAGGCAACCTCTCCCCACACCCACACCCAAAACCAAGATAGCATGTTTCCTTGATGTGGCCTTGCCCAAGGTTGGGCGCGTCATCTTAAGCGACTTTCCCTTATTTGCTGTGGCCACCTCTTATTCCCACGTACTTCTTCTTTTGTTAGATAAGTGAAGATGCTTGTTGAGTGATGGTTCAAATGCGCCATCACATGACTAACTTTTACGCTGTCCAATGGTCATGCCATTCCCTTGGCTGACCCGTTCAATTCTTCCACCTGATGGACACCTAATCCTAAATGGGTTAGTGTGGAAGTCGAATGGACAAAAGCAGTCCAAGAGACCTTGGGATGTGAATCCCAACAATCACCATATTGTACTATAAATGTATATCAATTGTTAATAAAAATTGTATTGCATGTTTTATCTTTCATATCTCTAGCTGTCCATGTGTGTTTAACATGGTATCAGAGCCATGATGTCTGGCCTGTTTTCTTTCTTAGGGTTCATCCTTTAGTTAAAAAAAATGAGATGTTGTTATTCCCTGAGCAACTGGTCTGAGCTGCCTTGAATAGCGTTGGCCTAGCCTTCATTACCTGCGCTCTGTCTGCCACACCTGCACTGCCTCTGCCATAACACATCTGCCCTGACATAATATGCTGCCTCTACCACACCTGCGCTGCCCTGACATATTTATGAATTTTTTTTGTATTCACGGTGACTCAAAACCATTTCATATTCTCACCCCTATCCATAACGCTGCCTTTCTATTTTTCGTCACACAGAATCTCTCACTTGCAGCCCACCGAGTGCCATCTGCGTTGGCTGAGATCCTGAACGAGTCATTATCATTGGCTTTGTTCATACCGATGTATTTGATGAAGGATTGATACTCTTCCTTTAGTCGTTGGGTCCAAGCAACTCCATCCCTGAGGCCTGCCCTGATAGATAGCAGAGCACTGAAATGTTGATAGCATTTGGTAATGGTATCCCATTTTCAATGCAGTGGCGTCGACAGCGTTATATTGTATCCCCCAATTCGATTCTTCTCGTGTCGAATTCTGTCCCTTCTCCTCCTTCATCTGTTTTATGATTACAAAGAACGGAGGTAGCCAAGTCCGTGAGATAGGGGCGGGGTCATTTTGTAGCCTGCAAGCATCCTCATCCTCGAGGGATTGCAGAGAATGAAGACAATTCTCCAGCAATTTCTGACGCCCCAAAGCCAGTAGTACCACCACGCTGCATGACACCGCTATAACTATCATCAGGCCACCCATTCCGTTGCAACTCAACATGGCTTCCTTCATTCTGCAATTTCACAGAGGCAAATATGATATTCAGTTGGGATTCATATAAAGATATTCAAAGCTTCTTCTGCATGGCGATACACTCTGCGGAGCCTGTGGTGAAATTTATGGCTCTGACAAGTTTTGGATCTATTGTGACATGTGTGAGATATGGTTCCATGGTAAATGTGTGAAGATTACACCAGAAAGAGCCGAACATATTAAACAATACAAACGCCCGTCTTGCAGTAGCAGCACTAAACTAACCCAGAATTTCAAACCGACTCATAAACTCTGTAAGTAATCAAATTTAAGAGGGCCAGTGGTATAAGTTTGGTATTAAACAACACGTTTGCATAACGTTTTAAACAGCGTTTGAGTTTTTTGAATGTGTATTAAAACTATGGTGAAGTATGTGGTGTTGAGTTCCAATTTCGAGAGCCAGTCTGTACAGCTTAAAAGAGGAGGATACGCGTGAAGTGTGGAAAAATGGCAATGACAGAAGCAGAAATTGGTGCGTTTACTTTTAATATAGCCCACTGTTCAGATTATATTAAAGCTGTGGTCTGAATAATATTCGTGTTGTTTGAATATTAACGAGGTGCGCATCCAGGGAACGAGAGTTTGTCAGTATATAGTTTCCATCCTTCCACCGGTGTGAATCACTCTCAAATACAAGTTTTCTTCCAATCCAGAAAGGCCTGTATTTAGACTATCAGTCGCATAGTGTTTTGATGAGTATTTAGCCTATTCAGGACTATAAGCCTTGGAGAATCTACGAGAAAGAATACTTCACTTCTGATCCAAAATGATTGTTGGATGGTAGGAATACTGGCCAATGAGCTTTATGGACAACCTGATACCATTCATTCTGGATTGTTCTGATGGTTACCGGGAGAAAATATTTCAAATTGTGGAGATGCTTGTCGATTCAATTGCAAACATGAGCTCTGATGGAACGATTTATTCTGCATGAAAGTTATGATTGAATATTTGTTGCATGTTATATCATGGCAATGGGCATTAGGATTCAGCAATGATCATGGAAGGCATAAGTAATTGGATGAGATTTGTAATCTTGAACACTATGCAAGCTGAACACTGTGCAAGATGAACCTCGACAATGTGGATGAACCCCATATTGAGTTATGTACATAGATCTGTGGAAGCATTGCATTTTATATTGTGTTGGTAACTCCTGTGTTTGGTGAATGTTTACTGTGTCTGGTGTGAATACATCAAATTGACTGTGTATGCATTGGTATATTTCTCCTCTTTGTTGAGTATGTGATGCGGTGAGCTCTTATTAATGTTGGAGATCGATTTGGTGTGAGTCTCTTCATATTCCAGCACACATAGTATCTTGAAGGATAAATATAGTAAGAACCTTCTTGTTAATGGCAACACGCAAGGCAAGCAGCCACTACGCAGCCTGAGAAAAGTGATGCGAATGGTCATTGGCATCCATGGTTTTTTTCAACATTGTTGTCAGCATAATATATATTTTGGTAGCCAGTAATAAGGTGGATCCTCCTTAAAATTGTTGGATCGTGTAGCTTTGGGAAAATTGAGCACTGTTGGGATTGAAGCATCTGGTATCAGGCCCATATACTGTGCTCCCATGATTTTCTTATTGTCATATTTCAATATGATTTGGAGAAGTTTGAACCACACCTCACCAAGGGTGATTTCTTATTGACTGTGGAATAGTTTTGCCTAGTCTTTGCATCAGATTTGGGATTTTGATTAAAGTAATGCTCCATTTTTCTAAGAAGCTTGAAATATCTTTCCAAGAAGCTTTTAGCTTTCTGAGGAACTCAAAGTATCATTAAGGCACTGCATTTTTTTGGGAAAATGGATCAAATTGGTGAAGTATTAGAGTTTTTGAAAACTCTAATATAATCTACTTCTAATGGCACATTCCAAATCAGCAAAGCCTCTCTCTCAGAAATTCAGACATGTCTACAAAATGCACAGGAAAAGATTGATTTTTTGCAACTTGAATCACAGCTACAGCAAGAGGAACTACATCAAAATAGACATCATTCTGAACCTGTTTTTGTTCAGAACATTGAGACAACCACCCATCAACAGCAAGTTGATAAAGCAGCAGTTGTACATGCAGATGTAGAAACTTAATCTGCACTTCCCAAGCCCATCATTAGACCTTGGGAACAACTTGTCAACAACAAGCACATAACTGGTCCTGGATATGACAAGGACTTGTCCTTTCGTATTCCAGACTATGCCAAGCCCATTCAGTTTCAGAGAGTTGGTTTCATTCATGACAGTTCACCTGCTCCTTATGACACTTCAGCTTCAACTGTTCCAGACTCTGCCCCTCTTCCACAGCAACAACAACAACAGATCGTGAAATGCCAACACTGTGATCGAGTTGGCCGTTTGAAAGATCATTGTTTTGATATTCATCCATGTAGGCACTGTCATAAAACCAGTCATTCTTCACACAGATGCTTCAGCAACAAACGTCCTGCAAGAACAAAGATTCATCTAGGATGGATCACTTCTTGGCAA